>VMDR010006811.1:17500-43517 GCA_007922815.1 Macrotus californicus
CCCTTCATTATGTCGTTGAGATGCTGCCCTTTGCCTCACACACCTGAAACATTTTGAATGCCACAATGGGATGCTTAGCTTAACCACCACGTCAGATTTAAATAGATCAGCAAACGGGAAGGGTTGGGGAAATACGGAGGAGTGGATTAGCATATTAACACCAGTTCCAATGACCAAAACTCAGATTTCTTTTTAATGACCAAAGAATCAAACTGATGGGGAAAGAAATAAAAAAATTGCCTATTACTGGCGATCTGGAAAGTGTTCCGTCATTCACCTCATCCTACGGGGAATGAGCTCCCGAGGCCAGGATAACTACCATTGTTTTGGCTTGCATACAAACTTCATTCAAGGGAAATTAGTGTAACCAAACAGGAGGGAGTTTTGTAGCTTAGAAGCCTCTTTTGTGTAAATACACACATGCTTCCATGGCTTCGGTCTTGTACCGCTGCCAGAAGCATCGCTACAGTAGCTTGCTCACCAGAGCACAAAACAAAGGACATTTGCATAACAGCAAAGTTCATCTGTTGAAATGATGACTTGGATGGGGTGTTCCTTCTCCCCCACCCCAAGGCAGACACTAGGCAATGCTAAATAGGGGAAATTGTCAAGGAAATTTATTTTAACCTGCAGACTAAATTCTGTTTTTAAAAGTCTTAATGAATTCATTGCAATAGGAGACTGTTCAAAGCAACACCCCTTTTTGATAGAAATATCAAATGTGTACAGAATTCTGTGTATAAAAGACTAAAAGGAAGTTAATTGGGAGTACATGATATACAGTGTGTATTATATAAATTGGGTAATCTTAAGAATTGTTCTTCATTCAAAGTAAAAAGAAAACAAAAGAAAACCCCAAACAAATCTGGAGTGATTAATCATTCCGGAAATGACTTTTTGTTTTAATCCTGAGGGAATTTTGCAAAACTTCGGTGGCAGAACCAATCAATAGGATGCGGCATAAACAGAGTCCCTTCAACAAAGGCAGAGCTGTGTGATGGACGTTATTCTGGATTCTGTCAAAGAAACATGTAACAGGCAGATCTGAAAAGAGAACAGACCCTTTTAGAAGAACGATGGCTCAATGCACCGTTTTATTTGATTCAGTGAACGGCGATCAAAAGTCTCCAAAACAAGTCACCCGGCCTTTTCTTTCTTTAAATTCCTTCTTTTGATTTTGGAACCTCATCCAGGAAGGAAACAATGTGCATGGCTTGTCAGCTTGCTAGAGGCAAGCGCAGACCAACTTGGCCAGGGAGGGGCATCTCACAGCTGTCACCTGGGGCAGTTGTGTCACCAGGATTGTGTGCTTGACTACGGGCTGCACTTTAACCAAAGTAAAAGGAATTGAGTCTTAACCATCATTCTTAGCTATTTTTAAAGATGGGACAGTCTTTGATGTCTGCTCAAGGCAAACCACCCCCGCAAAAAAAAATTGAAAAACACACTATGAAGTCTTACGGAAGGAAATCATAATGACAGCTAATATTTACTGAGTTCGTATTAAGTTCCAGGAATTGTTTTCATTGAATCCTTGCTCCAGCCCTGTCAGATAGATGCTGTTATTATTCCCATTGCACAGGCAGGAAAACTGAGAATTGAGAGATTAAGTAACCTGCCTAAGATGACATAAGGAGCAAGAGTTGGGATTCACACGCGAGCACTGTGGTTCCCAGAGTCCTTGCTGGGCTCCACTTCCTCGCATTGGAGCAGAAGGAAAATGCACCGACTTTCTGGACGGTGTCAGGTTCACTAACCGGTCAGTCCTTCCAGAGTTGACATGCACGCCCATCACCAATCAAACCAGAACACTAGCCAGGTTTCTGTTTGGTTTTGTTTCCCACTGGATAAAATGATTTTAATTTTAAAAAGAAGACCAGATGGTAGATATATTGTAGAAAACTGGAAAGAACAGTTTAGGGAGGTGACCTCCTCCTTAGCAGGTATGCTTCCCATAAAGTCGCTGAGTCACAGCAGTACAGGTGATATTGGCATAAAAATGGACAAAGGTCATTGGAACAGACTGAAGAGTTTAGATCCAGATACAAGTACATGTGGCAACTTACTGGAGAGGTGACATTTTATGGGGAAAGAATGGCTTGCTTTAAAAGTCATACTGCCTAACTGACCAGTCGTCTGTAAGGAAAAAAATAGACCTATCATATTCTAGGATAACTGAATTTCAATAAATTAAAACTTTAATATTAAAAACAGAAAGTGTAGAAGAATATAAAGAAGAATTTTATGTAATTTTAAGTCTTTCTAAATTAATATTTTTAAAAAACTTAGCAGCTTTCAAAGGGAAAGATAGTTTTATTTAGCGAGAAAACAATTTGATTGTTTTCTGCAAGAGAAAATTAAACTTCAAAAGACATACTGAGAAAATACATCTGTAACACCTACCATAGAAAAATAGATGATTTCCCCATAATATACAAGGAACGTTTAATGATTTAATTCTTTGAAGTGGTGCCAAACCTGGACTAAACTCTCAGAATACTCTGGTTCAAGAAGCAAAGAAGTGGTTTTCCACCTATCAGTCCGGTTGACTTGCGCTGTGATAACCCTTTCGTTTTTCATTGATGTTACAAGTTAAGTACCAAGAAGCCCCTTGAGTTTGAACTTGACTCATTTTTCCAGTCCACAAAGAATGTGGCACCACCTCCTCCCCAATCAAATGGAAGCCCATGTCTGTTCTACAGCCTTTGCTTGCTTTAGGTTTCTTTGATCTTTTTGTTTTACATGCAGACAAATCCTCTATTGGGCCATTGGTACCAGTTAAGACAGTTATCAAGCCACCATCCAACTGACACTGGGTTGGGGGGGAGGCGATGTTATCACCACTCTGTGTAACTACACCCTATGAAAATCTCAGATGGTGTTCCTCCTGGAGGAAACTTTTTCTCTTTGATTTAATGTAGAATATTTTGGTTAGTCCTCTCTTCTAATTTTTTTAATTCTTTTTTTAGCTTGATTTTATATGAAATTACAAATGGAGATATTAACATATCCATTTGTAAAAGCTTGTCTTTCAAAGTTTCAAAGTATAATAACTATGTGCTGAGGCAAAAATGTGTTTTAATCAGCCATGATTCCAATTACTTCCTGAACTCCATCTCTGTGGGCCTGGCAGCAAATGGTTATAAAATTTAGGCCCTGCTCTCGAGAAGCTCACAGTCTATTTGGGAGATGAAATATATGCTCTAACATGTAAGGGACATTGCAAAGTGACAATAAGAGAGATGAACCAGGATGGCATATAAATAAGTGAATGTTTTCATGGCCTATGCACTTTTGTCTCGGGTCCTTTTTGCCCAAGAGCACAAATGTATCACCGCTGTGCTCTTACAGAATTTACCCAGAAGAGAAAAGGAACATGAAATGTGGTACTTCGTTATAAAACACCGTTGTTTCTGCTGATGCTCAATCCATGAGTCAAAGTTTGTCATCCTCTCTTGCCTTTGAAAAGGCCTTCTGTGTGTCTCTTATGTATGAGCATAGGAGGTGGTGTTGCTGCTTGGCTTCCCACATCATGCACAAGGGAGATTTAGGGACTCAATTGTTCACTCTCAGAAAATGCAAATAATGAGCCCCCATCATCATCCCCTCCCCCAAAAAAGTTGTACCTTCAGAGTACATACTAATGACGCAAAGCAAGGAGTTCTGATGTTTCATTTAATTGAGTTATGAACAAGGAAACTATCAACTCCCGCTGCTGGCTGCCCCGTGGATGTGCAGAGATGTGTGAATTTTCTCCGTGTGCGCGCTCTGTGTCCTTCAGGTCCCCCACAGCAGAGATGGGTCACCAAGGTGTGTATTATTCTGACAGTCCTGGAAAGTGTCAAGTCTGAATGCCAAGCCCAGCAAACAGCATGGTGGTTAGGTCCTGGGGTGCTGCTAATTGATCCCAAACCCTTCTTTACTGTCTACGGCAAAAGCAGGCATTTAGAAAGGGACTTCACTGAGAACCAGACCAAGTGAAATTCTAGGCCTTGCGAACCTCAGTTGCTCTGTGCCTCTGTTGTCACACTGATTCTGAGTTTATCCGTTCTTCCAGGTCACTTGGCAGCCCCCACTTGTCCAGAACGGAGGCGTGCTCAGCTACGAGATCCGTATGCCTCACCCTCACATCACAGTTACCAATGTCACTCCCTCGGCCTTGAGTCAAGTGATCACTCACCTGATTCCTTTCACAAATTACTCTGTCACCATTGTGGCTTGCACTGGGGGTGGCGGGTATCTGGGAGGGTGCACAGAGAGTTTGCCCACCCCTGTTACCACCCACCCCAGCCTGCCTCAGGACGTCCACCCGTTGTCTGTGGTCCCACTAAGTGAATCATATGTGGGGATTTCCTGGCAGCCACCCTCCAGGCCAAATGGACCCAATTTAAGGTAAGAAAAAGCAACTGTGCCTCTGGATTTTGCTGCAGACTTATTTCCCCAGGAAGGGAAGGGACCTTTACTCACATGGGAACATAGAATTAATTCCTTACTGAGTGTCCTGTGCTCAAAATTGTATACAATTTCATATTGTGTATCTTGACATATGTGGAACCCATACAAGTTCATCAAGGCAGAAGTATCATACCTTTGTGAAGAATTAAAAATCCTAAACAACAACCACTATTTTCTAATGATTCTTGACACGATCCTTCCCTTGATTTTCAAAGTGTGTTTTTATTATATGTCAGGAAAACCTGATACATGTTCTAAATGATACATTTGCACAAATAGGTCTCAAAATACCAAAGCTAACACATAATTCCTGGGCATTTTTTTGTTATCTGCAAACTTCTAAAGAACGTGGTCAGGGATACAGATAAGGAAGGAAAGCAGTAGGATTCAGAAATGGCTTTATAACAGCCCAAACATGATCCTTAGCCAAGACTGTGGAGCTGATAATGTTATCATGGTTGAGACAGTATTGATGGTTGAAATCTTAGAAAATCATTAACTTTATACGCGTTTTGTATTTCTACTTTGGGTGGACCTGACAATAAAGCATTAGCATGCCTGACGTGCAAGAAATCTAAAATGTTATCATTCTCCGTGATAGCAGAAAAATGTGAACGCAGTTAGTTGATGGTTTCAAAATAATTGAATATTGGAAACTTGAGTCAGGATAAAACAACCCGGAAAAATGTTGTGCTCATAAATTAATATGTTTCCTTTCCATTTACACATCACATACTCATCCCACAGAACAGCCTGAATTTTGGTAATAACATTAGTTGAGATAATCCCAATGTTTCTGCTCGTCTTTTGCTTTAGATATGAGCTTCTGAGACGTAAAATCCAGCAACCACTTGCATCAAATCCCCCAGAAGATTTAAATCTGTGGCACAATATTTATTCAGGAACTCAGTGGTTTTATGAAGATAAGGGTCTTAGCAGGTGAGATTACACAAACTATAAAAAAACAAATGCTGGCATTTAGTTCGGGGCATGTTGAATAGTTCAAAGTAGTATAGTGTCTTCATTGTGTGAGCATGTTATCAGTTATGCAAGAAAACGTGTTTGGTTATTATCTGTGGCGTTAATCACTGAGCTGAAACAGCATGTTTAATGTTTGCCGTCTTAAAATAAGCCTTTGAACTCAAACTTGTAGTTGTTTGAGCCTTAACTTTCTGCCTCTGTTACAGTTCTAAAAAGATATGAAAACTTACTGGAGAAATTTGGAAATCTGGATCTTACAGAAAACTGAGGAAACACTGGGTGCTTGTCGAATGCTTGCTACTTATGGAAAATAATTGTTATAAGTCAACCTACAGTCTGCAAAAATTATGTAGTTAACAAGCCTGATTGGCACTCGAAAGAATTTTGTCTAGAGTACAAAGAAATCGAGGAATAGGCAGACAGGCGATGGCAGAGGAGCATTGCATGGGTGAGCTAGGAGATGTGGGTGCTGTTTCATCCTCTGCTAGGGAACTGGCTTTGTGACCGTAGGTAAGTCACTTCAGTTCTCTCAGGGGACTGAATGGGATTCAATGCCTCCTACCCGTTCATGAGTCCAACCCACATAGTCAAATTTCAAAACACCACCAGCATTATTTTATGAAAACTTTTCAGGCAACTGTTTCATCAAGTTATTTCTGTGGACTCACCACCGACTAGTGCCGCTCTGAGCACTGTTCTCAGCTCTGGCCTTGTCTCCCACCCCTTCCTCTCCTGGCCCCTATTTTGGAGCCACAGCAGCCTTTCTTCAGCGCCTCCAGCGCACACCCCTTGCTCACTCAGCTGCTCGCATCGCCGTCATCTCCCCACTTCTGATTGGCTGTCCTTCAAGCTTAGACTAGAAGTTTCCTCTTGGGCTTCCCTGCTCTCTTTCTTCCTGGTCTGAATTAGCTGCCCCTTTAATGCATTTCCATTGCATGCTGTCTCCCTTATTACTGCCATCATTGTCACGTCCTGGCCTGGCTACTTGTCTGGACATCCCATTGTATTGTCAGGTGCACCAGGAGCCAGGGCTCCATCTTCGTGACCTCTGACCCCCAGTCCCTAGTGCAGTGCCTGGCATGACGTGGGCCTCAGATAGTTGCTGAAGTGGAAGGCAAGTATAACCCAGTAAAGGGTGGGCTACTGAATTCCTCTGTGCCTTAGGAATAGTAATTGTAGTGCTGCTGTCTTTGGGGAGCGGGTAAAGCTTCAGTTCCCTGTTCACTGGAAAGGGCTTATGGTAGGAGAACGTGACAGCAATTGTGAGGTTCTTGGAGGGAGACAGCCCGTGAGTCTAATGAAGCAATGGAGTGAACCGTGTGAAACTGCCATTTTTGTAAGTCAGTAATGGCCAATTAGCATTCCTTTTTGTTCAGCCCAAATTACCGTGGTCATTAGACTGTTCTCCACAATTTTCAGTTCCCTAGTTACTTAATCTGGCATCACTTACAAGGATCATCACTCCAATGGAAGAAATTCATTTAATTCAACCATTTTTAGTTTTGCTTACCGTATGCTGAGAGGCACTGTGATGCGGAGCAGACAGTGAGTAGAGCAGGGCCCTTCCCTCAGAGAGCTCACAGTCTGGAAGAAGAAAACACACACGCACAGACATGCACACACGTGCACACACATTCATGTCAATTGCTGTCACCAGTAGCAACCAACACTGCCTGAGGAGCTCACGTGGAAAAGTAGCTTTCTATGACCTGTGAACTCCGAGGGCTTAAGTATAGCAGTCTCCAAAGTGAACAGACCCTCACTAGTTGACATTACTGAAGCTGATTTTCAGCCATCAGATGTCTGCCAGAAACACAGAGTAACCCTCAGAAAGCTAATGCTGTTTCCACATATAAGTGAAAACTTATTAAAGATTGGAACCAAGGCCAAAAATTTACTATGGAATTGTTTAGTGATGCCTCTAAGGATTTTTAATGAAAAGCCCAAATCTAAGATGGAAGGAAGGAAATAAAGTTAAGTCTCCACAAATTAAATTGAAACACAGGTTGCCACCACCAACGGACGACAGCTGCTTTTGGGAAGGAACAGTACATGTAACACAATGTGCTGAGGTGGTATTTTGATGAGCCTCATAATGCCAAATGCCAAGGGGTTTTTATTTTCCCTGCTAAGACTAGCCAATTTTTTTCAAGGAACTGTTATAACCCATATAACCAGCTTGTGATGATAAAAAAAAAAACAGTATGCATTTCCTTTTAATATTCAGAATAAATGGTGGGAGTCTTCACGTCATAAGAAGGGTTTTTTTTTTCTAGCCCTGTACCCTTTGTATGTCCCCCCCCAAAATTAGGAGCCCCTTCAGCCCAAGGGTTCAGCCCTGACAGTTCTGAGAAGAACCTGGAAATTAGTCCACTGGGGGGTGCTAGGTGCTGTACCAGTTTTTCTATGAAGAAGTGATCTGGTTTGGTGGATGCGGTGGCTCCCCACCTTGACTGCCAGCAGCGGCCAGGGCACACCTCTGTCCTGGCAGCGTAACAGTCTCTCCAATTGTTCAGGTCACTTTTCTTTGCATCTGCCCTGCAGCTGCTTAACAACCCTGTCCTTTGCCTTGCATTTGTCTCCTTGATTTGTTGGTTTGGTTGGCTGTCTTTTAAGGGGTGGAGGTGGGGATGGGTGATGGAATTCAGGTGCCTTTAGGAGGAATATGTAATTTCTCATTCTCCCCAGACGCCACCATTCCTTAATTTCTTCCTAACTTGCATAGACGGGAAGGAACTTGGCAGTGTTTCTTCCCATCTTGACCCAATTTTAGCATAACTACCTCCAGAATCAGTTTTCAAAATGGCGCTTCTCTTGCTATAAAAAGTCATATTAACTTAAGATTTCTGGACATCCCTGAGTATATTTGTGAGAATACATATAAATTAAAGTCAATATCCACAGGTGAGTGGTCTATTTCTGTTAGCTATATGTTTGTGATATATAGAAGCACACCCACTTAATCTAAAATCATTAACGTACTCTGAAATTCAAAGCATTCTAGTCATTCTTTTTGTTCCTTTATAATTCCATGTACAAAGTAGAATAGTGAACTAATTATTCAGATAATTTAAACAAACTGCTTTCATTCTAATGTCATCTTAGGTAAGGGGTGATTTTGCCTAACTTACACAGCTAGTTGCTTCAGTATTGAACTTTGCTCTGCGAGCGTAAACACGAACTCAGTATCACAATAGGTTTATACCACTTGTCAGTGTCTAACTTTCCTGCCTTAATAATTCTGTGCAGACTGGCCAAGTTATGGTTGTTGGGGGAACCATAACTTTGGGTGTCCTGGCATTTTCGTCACTTGGAAAATCTGGCGACCTCCTGGTTGTCATCTGCTGTGGGGAGTCAGGCAGCAGTTAACAAGAGGACAGTGACTTCCTTCAGTTTAAGTCGCAGTGCCCTGGTGGTGATCTTCAGCACCTCTGGGTGCCTTGGTTCTGAAGTGGCCAGATAAAACCCCTGAGAACGCAGTGAGAGCATGTCGTCCTTTCCGCTCTGGATTTGACAAAGGAAGAACAGGGTATAAGAAATAACAGGTTCTTTTTTCTATCTTGGAAAATATTGAAGATTATAAGAACTTAGCTACCATTAAGTTTATAAAGAGAGGTGTGTTCTAATTTCTATCCCTTTCAATTATTTATAAATTCCTAATAGTATTATTTTGCAATAACAGTCTGAAAAGAGAGCTCCATTTGATTGCTCAAGAATCCACTAACTGAACTATCTTTAAAGGAAAGTACAGTTGACTCTTGAACAATGTGGGGGTTAGGGGGTACCACTGACCCCCTGCACAGTTGCAAGTCCACATACAACTTTTGACTCTCCCAAAACTTAACTAATAGACTATTGTTGACCAAAAGCCTCACCAACAACATAAAATTAACTAACACCTATTTTGCATGTTATATATATATATATATATATATATATATATATATATATATACTGTGTTCTTATATATTATATCTTATATAATATCTTATATTATATCTTATATATATATAATATATATTATATACTGTGTTCTTATAATAAATTAGAGACAAATGTTATTATGAAAACCATAAGGAACAGCAAATACATGTATAGTGCTGCACTGTGTGTATTCATCCCATTAAGTTTATAGTACTGTACTATGTTTATTGACACCATAAGTTTATATCATCTGTTTACAAGGTGAAACAATCCGCATATAGAAAGAACCTGGCAGTTAAAACCCATATCATTCCAGGGTCAACTGTATTCAAAATTAATAAGTATTCATCTTACTTTCAAAGAGTGATTCAACTTGATTACTTTAAAATTAAATACTTAATATACCATAGAATCGAAGCTTAAATCTTACTAACAATTCTAATTTTTTTAAAACTTTCTAAAGTGAAATGTTTCAAGCCCTAAAAGTGGATTTAGTTTTGGGGGGAATAATAGTCAATTGAATATCTGTTTGGTCCCCCTCCTTCATAACGCGATGAAGTGTGCCCAGATGACATTCCTGCTGGCTACCGTGGAAACACTGGGTCAGTTCTCCAATGCACGTTCCTGCAGGGTACGTGCATTTAAGTAGCAGCTCTGAAGTAAAGTATTTGACTTTGCACTTACAAAGGGTGGGATGAAGGAAGGCCTTTCTCCCATGACCAGCAGCGTGAGGTAAATCCTGTGAGTTTCTTCCTTAATATCAAACTGTGAGTAAAATTTGGCTTTAGGAATGAAAGCCAACGTCCATCGGCATTGGTGTGCCATCTCAGAGCATCACGCTTCCTTCAGAATAAGCAAAAAAGCATCTCCTTCACATTTAAAGTAAATTAGTGGCGTCTCGGTCTTCTTCTCCATGGGGATCATTTTTTATGGCTCTAAATTGATGCCACACTCTCCTAAGTGTCATCGTGTGAAACCTTACCTCATGAAAAATGAGCCTCCAAATGGGCAAAGATGTGTTTTTGTTGTAGGAGATTTTTTTCCCCCTAATGCTTTCCTCAAGACAAACATCTAGCTTCTCTGTGTGACTTTATCTGTACTGTTGATGACATAGTAGAACAAAGATGGAAAGTACAGCCCAATTATTTTCGGTGTGACATTCTGGTAGCCTAAATATAGAGAACTTCAGTAATGTGACATCTACACCTGGTAGTCACCGTCTAAAAAGTTAGATCATAAAAACTTTCAAGGGTGATAAGCATCACTCTTCCACTTCAAAGGCAAAAATCTGCAGTGGCCTTTTTAGTTGTGCAAAGAAAAGGTAGATACTTTCCATGGAAAATGAAGTCATTGCAGGTGTAGCCGTGGAAACAGTGTTTGCACATCTGCTTGTTTGCTTCTTCATCTGTTCCCACAAAGGATGGGAGGCTGCACGGAGTCCTCATGTGCATCCCGCACCCTGCGTGTGTGATGTTGGACTCTTGCACACGTGGGTTGTGCACTCATCGGGAAGCAAACTGAATAGCCTGCCTTTTCCAAAGCATGATTTATATTGGTGACAATATTGACACAAGAATTCTGTCAGGATATCAATAAAGCTGACACATTTTTAATTCTGATGAAAATAACCTGAGGCAATCTGTGGCTGCTCGGAAGAATATTACTGGTTCCAAAACACACTTCAGACTCTTTTAATATGTAGACCTTCTCTCATTTTGCCCTGGAACAGGGCTTCCCACTGGACAGATGTCTTCACTAGGCAGAATTCCACCTGTCATCAAGACCTAGCCCATGTGGTAATGTGTTTAGCATTGAGAATGTTACTTTCCAGTACAAGATTTTTAAATGAGTGAAAAACATTAATGAATGAAAGAAGTGATGGTGAATCAAACATGAGAGAACAATATAATTTATAAAATAAACAGCTTTCTAAGATTTGGTAGGAATTATTTCTCTATTGGGCAAGTATGTTTGTGTCACTAATTTATCAAATTATATATGAACTGAAAGTTACAAGACTGTCCGCTTTAGTGACTATGAAATATCCAGTCATTCATTCATTATAAGATTATCTCTTCAGTAAGTAAACAGATTTAAAAAACTTCATCATCTAAACAGAATCTAGTTTTCTAATTCACTACTGAACCTTAAAATGAGTATTCTTCCATAAATAAGATTTTAATAGATGTTACCCTTTACAAGGAAAAACACCATAGGCATGTTTATGGTACAACCAAGCTTACCATTTCCTGGGTATTGGTAAAGGGAGGCTCTTGTGGACAGTCCCAAACATACTAGTCACTTGCACAAGATCTGCTGCAACAGCCCGGTCTTCCTAAGCTGACCTTCCAACAGCTTGTTTTACTAGTTATCGAATAGACTCAAGATGTGTTCATTCACTCTTCAGATTTCCAAAACTGTTTTCTTCAGGGTTTGAAATGGCACATATTTCAAGACGCACCCAGGGAACACAATTGGTCTTTCAAGAAGAAATTGATATGCATAAGTTTTACATGAGTATATGAAGTCAATGAACCTTTTTCTTTAAAAAATATTTTATTATTAACTAAATGGAATGCCCCAGTTGATATCAATAATCAACATCTAAGTCCATCTAAAAAATACAATGTATCTAGAGTGAATTTAAAAAGTCCTGTAAGCACACTAAGGCATTCTTCTTTAACATGAAGTGTAACGTATAGACTGGCATGCGTAGTCATAGGTATACATACTTACATAAAGATTAGGTCTCTGATACAATGAGAGCAGTGCATGAAAGTATTTTATTTAAGAGAATTCAATATTTTATTAACATTTTAACTTAACCAAGAAAGCTAAAGAAAATGCAAAAGACAAGGGCATGGCATCAGGTAAAATGCCCATGATTTCTCAGTTAAGTAAAATCCTGAATAGTGTAAAGGATGGATTGTTAGAAATGAGGAAGTTAAAGACCCACCTAGTCATCTTAACTAGTCTGTGTCCTTAGGCAAAAGCCCCTTAACGTCTTGGAGCCTCAGTTTTCTTGTCTGTGAAATGTGGCAGATGTTTTATTCTTTGAAGCAGATACACTCTGAAGCCATCTCTCACTCTAAAATTTGAATACTACTTCGAAACAGACATTTCAATTGCATGTGTCTGTGTGTCCTTCATGTCTGTGAAGACATGAATTGTGCATTTCACCATTCCTAAATTCTGATGAAAGAGCTCACGGTATCACGGGAAGAGCTAACAACATACAGGGTTTATTTACAGTTCACCAATTCGGTGCCATCTGACATTAATCCCACCTACAGAAAGCAGCTACAAAAACGGCCTCATTGTAAGGCCATAAAGTTTGCTTAATATAAAATATCAGACACGTGGAGGAAAAATTCAAATTTTCTAGCTTAGGCACCCAGACTCTAGCTAAATTTCTTTTCAGCCATGTTATGGAGTAAAACGCAATTAAAAGTATTTTACTCGGGGAGCAAGCTAATGAAGCCAAGGTCGCTGGTTCAATTCCCAGGTGAGCCATTAGCTTCGTCTCATTCAATTGTCACAGACTTGCTCTCCTCTTAACCCTGACTCACCATCCTTCACATTCACACTAGTGGCTGCAAAGGAAATTTGGCGAGACTGTTTGGATGTGTAAGCAAAAATCTTTTACCTCGGCTAGAAAAATAACTCAAGTTCAAGCCCCAGGGCTATGACATCATCCAAGTATGGAGAGACCAGATTATCCCTATGGTCGTCACTTCTGCTGTGACAACACCATCATTATTATTATGGTGGCCATATAGCTTCATGGTTAAAGGAGCCAGCTCTGGGATCAGACTGTCTAGGTTTGAATCTGCACTCCCTCACCTACTACCTTGATGACTGAAATGAATTATTTAACTCTTTGAGCCTTTTTTCCCTCATTTTCAAACTAGGTATTATCATAGCACCTTATCAGGTAATCATGAGGAACTAATGAACTGGTACGTGTAGAAACTTCTGGCATGTATTAAGAACTGAGTGATTGCCAAGTATTACTACCCCTCAGTTGTCTCATCACGTAGACAGTTTAGCACTTGCTAGACAGAATATGTGTTGCTTTCCTGGGAGCACCGTAAACAAACTGGGTGACTTCAAACAAATAGTTTCCCACAGTTCTGGAGGCCGGAAGTCCAAAATCAAGGTGTTGTCTGGGCCATGTCCCCTCTGTAAGCTCTGAAGAAGAACTCCTTCTTACCTCTTCCAACTGCTGGTCATTCAGTTGCTTCTTGGCCTGTGGCAGAATAACTAATTTCTGCCCCTCTTTTCACTGGACCATCTTCTCCCTGTTTATTCCCCTTTGTTTCAAAATTTCTGTCTCTTTTCTCTTATAAGGATGTCAGTCCATTGGATTTAAGGCTTTCACAAATCCAATATGCCTTCATTTTAACTCGATTGCATCTGCAAAGACCTTATTTCCAAATAAGGTCACATAGGCAGGTACCAGGAGTCGGGACTTAAACATATCTTTTTGTTTTGGTGGCGGGGGGAACCATTCAACCCACTACAGCATACCAAGCAGAAAGAAAGACACAAAGGGAGATAAAGCAGAGAGATGTAGATCTGATACCGGTACTGATTTGGGGGAAATAGATAAATTCCTTTAAAGAAACCACTACATTCTTTTTTTGTCACTTTTTTTATAGTTGTTCAATTACAGTTGTCTCCATTTCCCCCCATTACTATCCCCCACCCTACCCACCCCCACCTCCCACGTACAGTCCTCCGCCACTCTGTTGTCCATGTCCATGGGTCCTTTACACTTGTTCCTTGACGACCCTTCCTCTTCCCCATTATCCCCCTCTTCCCTCCCCTCTGGACAATGTCAATTTGTTCTTTATTTCCATGTCTCTGGTTCCATTTTGCTCACTTGTTTGTTTTGTTGATTAGGTTCTACTTATAAATGAGATCATATGGTATTTGTCCCTCACCACCTGGCTTCTTTCACTTAGCAGAATGCTCTCCAGTTACATCCATGCTGTCCCAAAGGGTAGGAGCTCGTCCTTTCTCTCTGCTGCTTAGTATTCCATTGTGTAAATGTACCACAGTTTTTTGATCTACTCATTTACTGATGGGCACCCTAGGCTGCTTCTAGCACTTGGCCACTATAAATAATGCTGCTATGAACATTGGGTTCTTTCGAATTGGTATTTCAGGATTCTTAGTGTATAATCCCAGCAATGGAATTGCCAGGTCAAAAGATAGTTCCATTTTTAGTTTTTTGAGGAAATTCCATACTGTTTTCCACAGTGGCTGCACCAGTCTGCATTCCCACCAACAGTGCACTAGGGTTCCCTTTTCTCCACATCCTCGCCAGCACTTGTTGTTTGTTGATTTGTTTATGATGGGCATTCTTACCAATGTGAAGTAGTATCTTGTTGTGGTTTTAATTTGCATCTTTCTGATGGTTAGTGATGCTGAGCATCCTTTCACAAGTCTCTGGGACCTCTGTATGTCCTCCTTGGAGAAGTATCTGTTTAGATTCCTTGGCCCATTATTTTTTTAAATATTTTATTTATTTATTTTTAGAGAGAGGGGAGGGGAGGGAGAAAGAGAGGGAGAGAAACATCAATGTGTGGTTGCCTCTCGTGTGCTCCCTGTTGGGGACCTGGCCCGCAACCCAGGCATGTGCCCTGACTGGAAATCGAACCGGCGACCCTTTGGTTCCCAGGCCAGTGTTCAATCCATTGAGCCACACCAGCCAGCCTTGCCCATTTTTTTAATTGGATTGTTTGTCTCCCTGGTGTGGAGTCATGAGAAATCACTTACCTGTAGCTACAATAACAGAGGAGCTGAGGCAAAGCCTTGTGAAGTGTCCTTGGGCCATGAATGAGAAACAAGAGAAGGCAGACAAACAGACTTCCACGTAGGTGGGGGACAATGCTGACATAACTTCTGTTCAATTATTTAGCACAATCCTGCAAGTGGCACCCTCCCCTTGTCGTGATTAATGAGTTGTGACTTACTGAGACAAATTCCATGGGCCCTGCCTCGGATGTGAGGTGCCCTTGATGATCTGTTAAACCCAGATCAGGGGATGATGATCAGAGGCCAGCACTGGCCCTGAGTACTGAACACCCCCTAGGCAGGGCCATGGGTTGTGTAGTATGTTCAAGAAAATTTCTTGGTCTAAGTTATTGTTCAAATGTTTCTCTAAATAGCATTTTCCTGCCCAGGCATTTCTGAACCAAACAAAGAAAGCCAGTTAGTGTTCTAACCAAACAAAGAAAGCCAGTTAGTGTTCTGACCAAAAAAGCTGAAGGGGTTGAGGAATCAGTGGCTTTACTCTCTCATCAATTTAACATTCAGCCTGGGAAGTCCTCACCACATTGTCAGGGTTGCTTCTCCTGGAAAGCAAGATTCAGTTCCCATTGTATTAACTGGAAATATTAACATGAAATACCTTCATGCGAAGGCAGAATGCAGCTCGCTGTAGCAAAACTCTCAGGGGTGATGCTGGCTTTGGTCACAGTTACAATTTAATTTAAGGGTTTGTCTGCCTGCCAATGAGATTTGGGGAAAGGAGCATAGGTACAGTAAGAAAATGGCGATGAGAGATTGTGATATTTGAAAATGAATAAGTTTCCCAAAAGAAGAGCATGCAACTCTCGGGATCAAATTCAGATAGAAAGCTGGCAGGCTGCCAGGCTTGTAATTGCGTCTTGAATGGAGACGTAATCCTCACTACTTCTGCGAACAGGAAGCATGAGAAGATGACAGACCATGCTAATTTTCAATACCAGTCTTTCCTTATTTAAAATAAAATAAAATACTTTTCTGACACTTGGTAAAGGCTCGAGACTTTCAAAAATAATGTTTTTGTTTTTGTTTTTGCATAGCAAAAGAAGATAATGTATTTTGTAAGGGGAAAAAGAAAGTTGTGTATTTTGGTGGGGTGGGGGAATTCTGTATTTTAAGAAACAAGGAAATTGTGTGTTTTGTTTCTTGGAAAAGAGAAATTAACATATGTCCTTTGAAAAACCTTTCAGGTTCACAACATACACGTATAAAGTGTTTGTCCACAACAGTGTGGGTTTCACACCAAGCCACGAAGTGATGGTGACAACGTTAGCGGGTGTCCCACAGAGAGGAGCCAATGTCTCCGTGGTTGTCCTTAACCACACAGCCCTAGATGTGCGATGGGATAAACCAAGTAAGGAAGCTTCTCATGTCTTTATGCACCCTGACCCTAGTAGTGCCAAAATGAATTGAAAAGGAAGATGTTAAAAAAACCAAAACAACAAAAAACTGAGGTCCCTCTGCTGTTTTCCAGAGGCTGACTGTCTTTCCACCTTCTCCACCCTTCTCAGGCCTTCTCTCCCTCCTCTGTCCCTTCTGGATGGGGAACATAGTTTCTGCCCCCCCCAACCAGTTGTGATCGAAATGCGCATGTATTAACTTGCACACTTTCCTGCAGAGAACTCAGCCTGCCTCTTGTCACTCTTCACGCATTAGCAAGAATGGTTTCACTAGGATTGCAGTAATGTGAGCCATCATCAGCACTGGTTATGGACAGAGTTCCAGCTGGAGGCAGGCAAGGGGGAAGGCTGGCCACCAACTGGGCGCGCTTCCATCATGCAAAGTGCACCCTGGCCCCCTTCAGAACCTCTCTTGACAGGCCTAGGAGAGTTTGCAGATGGATCAGACCTTTCCCTGGAACTTTAGAAACTATATTAACTGAAATTTCAGACCCACTTGGTCAGTAGAGTAGCATTTAACAGCTGAACTGTTAATTCACAGTGATCCCTTATCACCTTCAGAAAAAAAAAATAGAGCTGAATCTATCACAAAAAATATGTATTGCAATAATTCTTATAAGTATGACTTCAGATCTGACAAATAATGGAATCAAAATTTGCCTAGAATGTGACCAGATATTGAGATATACTGACTTGGAAAGCCCAAATTAAAATGTATATTTAATGTAGAAAACTGTACCTATTTGAGTAATTATCCACATTTATATAAAAAGATGTAAAATTATTCCTGGCTGGGATTCTGATCCAGTCTCGAGTTTCTTTACAGCTTAAGAAGAGAAATGCTTCCTATTTCATTTTAGAACATCTGGGTGAATTTGCCCCAATGTTAAGTGATATAAACTATGAATTAAAACCAGTATTAGATGACATTAATTATAAATTAAAATTAGTACCAGTTATGTTGATTGATGTTGCGACTAAATAACTCATTTCTGCAGAAGACGATCACTCTACCAGGGTGTCAAACTCATTTTCACCGGGGGCCACATCAGCCTCCCAGTTGCATTCAAAGGGCCACATGTAATTTTAGGGCTGTAGAAATGTAACTACTCCTTAACTAGGGGGCAAGGAGCTTGGCACTGCCACCGGGTAGAAACAAGGTGGAGGGTCAGATTCAGCCCACGGGCCTTGTGCTTGCCACCTGAGCCTAGGGTTTTCATAAGGTTGCAGGTTTCTAAATGATCGGTGTCACTTCTGTTGGGATCGCTTAAACCATTTAAATGGAAGAATACTGGTTAATTGATGCTTACGATTATCCTCTGAGACACCTCTGGAAAAAACAAAGTTTTTCTCTGGAGGTGGATTTTATGTACAATGTAATAATATATTTTCACTCATTTCCCTCTTCCTCTCTACTTCACCCTCACCTCCTGATCCATCTTACAAGCCTCTTCATAAAGGCACATGCCCTCCCCTTCCACTGACATTTGAATGCTTCTGTTCAAACCCCGCTGCTGAATTTTCACCAATGTACATCCTTTATGGTATAATTGCATGCCTGAAGAAAGCGTGCTTATAAAAACTGACAAACCTAATAGATCTGAAGCAGCTCACTGAAGTTTCATTACCGTGGTAATCTGAACCTCCGACCTTCGGGATGTAGGTAATGCAATCTGCTGTTATTTGCACTCATACCTTAGAAATTTTTCTGATAACTATTTGTGAGCACAAAGGTTAAATCTTAGAAGCAGGTCAGCAGTGCAAAAGCTTGTTGTATCATCATTTTCTTCCCCCTTGCAAGCTGCTAGCCTAAGTAAATTAACTAGTCACCCCTCTCTGAAAGGGCCACCTGGTTCTTGCTATTTTAATCATTGTTTCCTTGATTTGTAGGATCCAATGGGTACATTGTCTAGTATGCCAAAGGGCACAAAACTCTAGGTTAAAGTCATCCGAACACATTTATGAATACTTACTAAAACTTGCCTTTCAAAAATAGCACATATAATGTATTTGTTAAAACATATTTCTTAACTACCACCCTTCCCAGGCACACACCATTTTGATAGCAAAATATTCCCCTCTGATTTTTACCAACCACAGGTCGACAGGAATAACTGACTGAACCTTGTACAAGCACCTGTTTGAAACGCCCGTGTCACTCCGTGGTGTCACGTGAAGTAACAGCACCCCTGAGTCCCTTCAGCTCATTTTAGGGCAAACAGTGCCGACTGTCGGCACATAGGTCACCTTCATTCTCCGTTCTCCATCCACCATTTCTTCTGCCCTGTTTGACAAAGTGATATTTCGACAACATTATAAAAATCAGGAAATTTCACATAAACATGAGGATTTTTTTTTGCATTGATTTGCACATTGAAATCGTCAGGTAAAACCGCTCCCACGTTACTGCAGGGAAAAATGTCAGCTGGCATTCTGTGGTGGCTGCCCCTTCAGATGGGCCACATACTCCCCCTCTTCCTGGTCCCTGCAGAGAGACAAGGCTCTTATTCCTGTTTTATCTAATAAAGGAGAATATGTCAGCCTGAGCTAAAAACCACACAGATAAACTGTAGTAGTGAAAAGTATCACATTCTTATAAGAAGGGATACAAAAGCACTTGCACTTAAATTAGTGGTACAGCTCTCAGAAAAGCTCCATGAGACAGAAACGAGCACTTAGCAGCTTACCCCAAATCACACTGAGTAGCTCTTCCCAAACTCAGACGGAGGGCTCGGGCATCCAACTTTCGGCTGTTTCTCATGCGTTCAGCCTTAACAGATATTAGCACTTGGTCAAGAGTGACTTCATAAGATCCTTTCATTCTAAAATGAGCTGTGAAATAAGCAAATGCCTGTGATGCTGTGGCTGTGGCTGCGGCTGTCCCCTTCTGGGGCTGCCTCACTAGCAAGGTCAGCGACAGCCAAAAAGCAGCAAGAAAGCCTCGGAGATGGTGAGAGGAAAGTATTATTGAGAAAGAAGCCGCAGAAAGTCACCCAGATGTGGCTCGTGTGTCAGGAGCTCATCGTGGAGCTGTTCACAGCCCTCGTCACTCAGCCTCCTGGTCTGTCTGTCTGTCTGTCTGTCTCCCATCTTCCCTCCTCCTCTCTTTCTCTTCTACCTTGCTCCCTCTCTTTCCTGTCCTCATTCCTTCCACAAACATTTATTTAGGACCTTTTTGTGCTGACCACTAGAAATGCCAAGATTAATGACATAGCTCTTGCATTATATTATCTCAGCAAACTTTCCAGAGAGTCACAAAGTATGACGGTGTCACCCTGAAAGGATGAGTTAAAGTCACACAGAAGTCTCAGCCTCACCTTGATTTCTCAATCAGAAACCACTGGGTTTTGTAGCCAGAGGCATTTCTGACTTCTTCTGAATTGATCTTGTTCAGGGGACGATACACAGAAATAATTGCAAATCTGGAGTAATGGCTTCTGCAAAGCATCGCTCATGGTTGGCTCGCCTTGCCCCTCTGCTCTTCTTCTTGTCAGTTGACTTATCAAAGCAAATAGATTGTGTTGGCCTTTTCCACTGGCTTCCCTCTGGCCACTTGCGTACCTGCTATAACTGCACCTCCTTCCCGTATACTCCACTGACCTGTCTGTCATGGAGTTGTTACCACCTAGAAGCCCAATCCAGGGGCCTGTTCTCTGGGCCCTCCTGGTCTGTGCCTCTGTGGCCATGGTCACTACAAATGACCCCTCCTGTCTTGGTGACCACTCCTTTCCCTCGTCTCCTAAAGACTTCCCTCAAAGTTCTTTCTTGAGTCTTTCACAGTCCAACTCTCCCGTTGGGGAATTCTGTCTATTCTCACTGTTTCAAATTCTCCTAACTAGAAAACTAACAAAACTCAATGAAGCCATGTGAAGGAACAGTGTAAATAATAGGCCTTGGCATCAGGAACACTGAAACTTGAATCCCAGCTCCAGTATTTCCTAGCCCTGCGACCTAAAACGAGCCACTCAACCTCGCTAAACCCTAGCTTCCTAAGCCAAAGTACAGGGATAATAACAATAGCCACCTCCACATGCTGGGGCGAGGATTAAATGAAATAATGTGTGAGCACTTAGTCGTCATCAGTACCGATGTGAAATGTTCTGGCTCTGAAACGTTCCCAGTGCTTTCAACCGCAGTTTTACAAAAGGTGAAAAAAATCAAGAAGCCATTTCTAACTTAAAAAATAGGATGTGCTTTTGCACGTAGTTTTGATATGCACACGTTTTCTAAGAACTACTCAGTGGCAACACAGAGCTCTGCACCAAGTGGGACTTGGAAAATTGGACTCTAATCTGAGGATCTATGAGCAAGGTAGACATATCTATCATACAGTAGGTCCCCTCTGGGTGTTCATGTTTAAATAACATTGTCTCCCAGTGAGCCGGTGAGAATGCAATTCTAGACAGGCCTGTTGAATGGGAGTGGTCTGCCATGAGTGCTCTAGGTGAGGGCCACGAATACACTGGCAAGGGGCAAGAGGTAAAGACTTCAGGTTTTGCAGATTGTGTACAGTCCCTGTAGCAATGACTCCACTTTGTCATTATAACATGAAAACAGTGGTACAGGACACTTTGGATTGGCTGCATTCCCATAAAAATTTAGTATGGACACTGAGGTTTGGTTTTCATATAATTTTTGTGTATCACAAATGACTTTTCCTCACTGAGTTTTGTCCCCAGAGCCATTTAAAAATGCAATAAACACTCTTTGCTCACAGGTTACATAAGAACAGCTGGTGGGCCAGATTTGGCCTGCAGGCCAGATTTGGTTCATGGACTCCACTTCGCTGACCCCTGATCTAGGTGGGGAAGATCTAGAAGACATAATTAGTGTTGATGCTAATCTCTAAAAATAATCCAATAGTGTGTAAGGAGCATAACCTAGCTGTTTCTGCAAGTCAACTTTGAACTAGCTTATCTAACAACTGCTTTGGATGATTTGGGACTCCATTACAAAGGAGAGGGACCTGTTCAATGTGTGAGAAGTAGCTACAGTTAGAACACATGTCTAACCAGCATTTGGAGATCACCACCCAACGTGTATGGGCAGGTGTATGGCTAAGAATGGGCAGTTAGTGAAATTTCATCCAGGTATTTGCTTATCTTGAATGTACGTTGCTAATATTGAGCAATATTTTCCACATACATGGTGCAGCAAAAGTAGGTTCGCAGTTCTCATGGAAGATAATATAGTTGTTAATAAATTATAATACAAGAATACACTCTGTTTCATGTACTCACAACTGTAAGCCTACGTTTGCCTTATACCCTGTATGTATATAGGTATATTAATGACAACTTGATAAAGGAGATATGAGACACATTTAATAACCTGGGTAAAATCCATTTATATTTGTGAATCGAATTTGAAAGCAATTCATTAATATTATATCTTTAGGGCTTGAACTTCTAACCAACCAGACTGCTCGCTGAAATGAAAACACAACATGAACTTCCAATCTAGTAGACTTTCCATTATATCTCAGCTGCCACAAACGGAGTGCTATGGCTATAAGCCCGCAGAGAGTAGTTGTAAGGACAGAGAACTTTCACTGTCACAACGCCAGTGGCTTCGCTGGTGTTGACTTAAGGTATCATTTGGGAAACTGTTAATGGACCCGAATAGCTCATTCCTGCCCCTGCACAATAAGGACCTTATTACCAAAGCTTTTAACATTTTGTGACATCAGAGGAAACAAAAAATCTCGATCACCAGAGTTTGCCAAGTAAGTTGCTAAAGATCTCTTATTATAAACTCTTTCCACTATACTGACATACAAAATCTTTTGAACTGTTGCTAGAGACCAAGGTCAAAGCAGTGGAATAAATACTTAGAGGTCCTTTCCTGAAAGGGGGTTCTTAAAAAGAAAGGCACATCGTTCTCCAATCCACATGCTTTTATATGGCCATAGGAGCTCACACATTAGAGCAGCTACACTTCAATAACCGTAAAGAGAAAAGCTACCTTTCCCTCCTGGTGTTTGATCAGTGCCGTTAAACTGTTTCGACACGTACCATTTCAGGAGGCTTGTAAACCAACACCGCGCCTCCCAACCCTAACACAAACCCAGGTAAGACTTACTGCTTAAGCCCATTAAACATACTATTAATGTAAGTAGAGCAGTATACGACTTCCTACCTAAGAAAATATGGCTGTTTTGTGTTTTCTGTTTAAAGCTTTACTGTAGGAAGATAATAAGAAGCAGAACTTAGGGCAAGACCAGAGGAGTTGGGTGAAAGAGGAAAAAAGAAAATCACAGGCTGGCCTTTGAAAAGCTGGGGGTTGAGGAATTGATGAGTTGTAGCTGTGAGACCGTGAGTGAGTGATTTTGGCTTTCTGCAAGAGCTTGCCTGCATCACAGAGGCACGGTGGACTAGGGGGAATAGATGGGAGCTTCAATAAAAAATTCAGATATTATCCTAGGGTTCTGCTGAGTGAGTCTTTAAGGAGAGTGTGCCGTACCACTGCTACAGCAAGAGCGCATGTAACAAAACCTACAGAATGGTCCCTAGAAGCATGTTCAGCAGACTTTGTTAGCAAGATACAAAATCTCTCTAGTTTTAGGATCTGTGTCAAGGGATCCTAATACAAGATCCTTATTTGTATTAACACAGGCATCTCTCTAGGATTGTTACTTATAAGCAGAAGCTGTTCCGTGTATTGCATATTTTTATTTCATTCTCAATAATATATCATAGTTTTGAAGATGAGTTGAATCCTTATAACTAGCATAGGTAAAATATTTAAAGGAAATTTATGAGTTCATGTTCCTATAAAGGTAAGAAGACTTCTATGCAAGAAATTATGGGGTAAGAGGAGAAAATTCAACTTTGTTAAAAAAACTTAAAACTGCAAAGTAGGTCCCATAAGCTTTCCTTTGTCCCATTCTAAGAGTGGCAAGTAAAGTTTACTCGGTCTTTCCCCTGCTGAGTTCCTGTTAGGCCAGCCACATTTATGGTGTTCTGTGTTTATTGTTAACAGCTTTGCAAGACCTACAAGGTGAGGTTGAATACTACACGCTCCTTTGGAGTTCTGCTACCTCAAACGAATCTCTAAAACTCCTCCCAGATGTAAATTCTCATGTCATTGGCCACTTAAGTCCAAACACGGAGTATCGGATTTTTATCTCTGTCTTCAATGGAGTCCGCAGTATCAACAGTGATGTGCTGCGTGCAACGACTCGAGATGGGGGTGAGTCCCAATTTCACGGGATGCTCGGCTTCAGGGATGCGAATGAAATTGATTGATTCTTGCTGAGGTTGAGATCAATCATCCCTCCATTATAAAATTTCCGGTGTTGGAGGGAAGGGGGTCGGGGCTAAAATGCTTAAGTGCTGGCTGTCATCAAGTGGCGGATCAATAAGCGGTCCCATTGAGACAGCAGTGCGAGGCCCTAATAACGGGATGTTAGTCCAGTTTGTTCCTGCTCCTTTCCGTGGATGCTTAGTTTGGAGCCGAGTTCACATCGATAAATGGTGACATTTAGAGACTCTTTTTTTTTTTTTTTTTTTTTGAGATTTGCTCTCAGAAGCAGTATGCTTTTCAAAATGACAGCCCAGTCCAGCTAGGGCCCTCCCTGAGTCACCAGAAATGGTAGGTGGAAGTTCAGCCACAGAGAAAAATTGCCCGTGACTCATTTCTAAGCCAGTTAGCAAGGGAGAGGAAGCAAGAGAAGCAACTTGTGAATCTGAAATGAGTTCGGAATGGTCTTTCTAATCTTTTTGGCTTTATAAAGTCTCATTATAAACATTATAATATCATTACCTCCCAAGCAAGTGTTCCAGGTCATTAGCAGGGCACTTTAAGCATGGAGCCCATTTCCCTTTGTGGTGCCAAAGGTCGACACCTTTTGTTTATAAAATAGAATGGATCACAAGGACAATTTTTCAACTAGTAAAGATGGGTTCTTAAGATAAAAATAGGTCTTTGCATAGTTATTTCTGACATGCTTGAATAATTGTGTAATTTAACGCCAAGCAAGATTTTTTTTTCCCTAATGTTAGATTTCATCATTACCTATGGTAATCAACATTCAAAATCATTTACATAATGACAATATTGCATTATTGCTTCATATTGCTTGAGTTACAAGCTAGTAACATCAAATGATTTTTCACGTTCCACCGGCCTTCGTGTATTTGAGTTTTATTTTTTTTTGCTTAAGGAGTGAATTTCCTTTTCCTGTCCCCACCCACCCCTCCTCCCCAGGAGATAGAGAGTAAAGGGTGGGAGAAGAGACAAATAATAGATATGTGTTAGTGGTGCAGATGGGTGAATAATTTATCATCATATCCCACTGCTCACATAGTATTGAAGATTAGCGCTGTGCTGGTGGTAGGAAGCTTTTTACCAGCAATTCTTATGGTTTCTAACTGAGAGTATAATAAGCCAATTTTCAGAGGACTACAGCCTGTGATAACTTCATCAGAGGAAAGCCGATAAGCAACGAACCCTTCGAGAAACCCAAATACTAATCTGCATTTAGTTCAATAAGTGCTTTTTCAGAGACAGCTGGAGTTTATTCCGTTTCTTCCTTGAATTCCAGAGCCTCAGGGCATGCTTTCTCCAGAGGTTGTCATCATCAACAGCACAGCTGCACGTGTCACCTGGATGTCTCCCTCACACCCAAATGGTGTTGTCACTGATTATTCTGTGTATGTAAATAATAAGCTCTGCAAGACCGGAATGAATGAGCCTGGGTCTTTCATTCTCCGAGACCTGTCTCCCTTCACTGTCTATGACATTCAGGTTAGCACACCATCCTGTGATAGTTCAGCTTATGGGTATGTTAAATAAAATATGCCAGGGTAGGCCTCTAAGTGGGTAGCTTCCATCTTGGTTACAGATGATTTATGTGGTGGGGAAGGGGCGAGAGAGGAGGGGAATTGGTTAGGATTAAATCTGTGTGCTGTGGGCAAACACATGAATCTCTGGAGAAAAGAGAATGATAATAACATGGAGAGCGATGGCGATGAAGATGATGACAATATTCTTCTTGGCAAATCACTTATTTGCAATAAATCTTGCCAAGTTAATACTGTAGAATTAAAATTCTCTATGCTAACAACCCTTTGTAAAATAGCCCTTGATTTTGAAGCAAACATGTACATATACAAAAATATCAACTTTTTTGAATGCATCCATTTATGTATTTTTAAAGGGAATACTAATTTTAATTTTTGATTGATATTTTTGTGTAAATCTTTACATTTGTGTTTTGTCCACGTGCCATACAATATACCTGTAACACAAGAAATATGTCCTAAAGATGGAGAACTTGAATATTAAATTAGTAAGGATGATAAAAATATTGATCTATTTCTCCAAAGTCAAAAAAATGTCTGGAGACTCATTTGAATACACCTCAGTAGATTAGAACTTAAAGTCAGACTTTATATGTAGATGCCAGGGTAGGAGAGTATACAAAAGCCCCCGTGGGTATC
>VMDR010006812.1:0-43504 GCA_007922815.1 Macrotus californicus
CAAAATGGAGACAAACAATCTATCAGAAGCAGAGTTCAAAACACTGGTTATCAGGATGCTCAAGGAACTTAGTGAGGACCTCAACAGCATAAAAAAGATCCAGTCAGAAAAGAAGGATGCACTGATTGAAATAAAGAACAATTTACAGGGGAACAACAGTAGAGTGGATAAAGCTGAGAATGAAATCAATGATTTGGAACATTTAGGAAGCAAAAAAACAAAGCAAAAAAACAACAAAAAACAAAACAACCAATCAGAACAACAGGAAGAAAATAGACCTCCCCAAAATGAGGATAGTGTAGCAGCCTATGGGACAGCTTCAAGTGTTCCAACATTTGCATCAGAGGGGTGCCAGAAGGAGAAGAGAAAGAGCAAGAAGTTGAAAATCTATTTCAAAAATTAATGAAAGAAAATATTCCTAATTTGATGTAGGAAATAAACATGCAAGTTCAGGGAGCACATAGAGTCCCACATAAGATGGATGCAAAGGGGCCCACTCCAAGACACAACATAATGAAAATACCAGAGGTTAAAGGCAAAGAGAGAATCTTAAAAGCAGCAAGAGAAAAGAAGTTAGTTACCTGCATGGAGATTCCCATAAGACTGTCAGATGATTTCTCAAAATAAACTTTGTAAGCTAGAAGGGATTGGCAAGAAATATTCAAAGTCATGAATAGCAGGGACCTACAGCCAAGACTGCTCTACCCAGGAAAGCTATCATTTAGAATTGAAGGGCAGATAAAGAGCTTTCCAAACAAGAGAAAACTAAAGGAGTTCATCATCTCCAAACCATTATTATATGAAATGTTAAAGGGATTTATTTAAGAAAAAGAAGATCAAAACTATGAACAATAAAATGCCATAAACATATCTATCAACAATTGAATCTAAAAAACTAACTAATAAACAAGAAGAACAGGGATAGAATGATGGACACAGAGAGCATTTTGATGGTTGCCAGATGGGAGGGGCATGTGGGGGAATGGGTGAAGAGGTGTGGGGATTAAGAGGTACAAATAGATAGATACATGGGGATGGAGAGTATAGGAAATAGAGTAGCCACAGAACCCACACTAATGATCCATGGACATGAACAATAATGTGAGGATTGCCTGAGGGAGTAAGGGATGCTGGGTGGAAGGTGACAAAGGGGGAAAAATTGGGACAACTGTATTAGCATAATCAATAAAATGTAATTAAAAAATAATTAAGATGTTGTGACACAACCTGGTGAGAATAACGATGAAAGGTGATGGTTGTATTAATTAACCTGGAAACCTTAATATGTTTAAGAGACTGGATTGCAAAACTCTTTGCATTGCTAACTTTAAAAAAATTATTGAATTTGTTGGGGTGACATTGGTTAATAAAAGGATATAGGTTTCAAGTATAGAATTCTATAATATATCATCTGTATATTGTATTGTGTGTTCATCATCCAAAGTCAAGTCTCCTGGCATTGCTAAACTCAATGAATTTATTTATATAAACAACTTTTATTGAGCTATGTGTGGAAAGACAAAATTCCTCTACCCCAAGATTCTTCTGGTTGGTGTAAAAATCAAATAGACATGAGACAGATTAGCAAGAGAAAATAACCAAATTTAATACATACATATGCATGGGAACCCCATATACATGCGGAAGTCAGAGATACCACATGCAGGAGAGGTTCAGAGATAGAAATGGGCACTGGGGAATACAAACATTCTGAGCTAGGGATGAGGTACTGCACCTTGGGAGCTTTAAAGGGTCATTGCAGGAAAAGTTTGCCCTGCAATATAGGTGCTTCAAAAAGTTTATCGCCGATAATCTCTTATGGGCAAGTGCTCTAATTTGAATTCTTCTAGATAGTTAAGGGTCATGGGGCAGAAGTTTCTCCTGAGTCTGTGGCTAATGTTGCCTTTAGCACAAAACAATTGACATACCACAGAGGCACCTCTTGGGGTGAGTCGTTCTGTGCCCACAGATGTAACTGACATACCATGCACTACACTTCTTTAAAGTGTACAATTCAACGTTTTCAGTCTATTTGAATACATGTGCAATCAACACCACAGTCAATTTTTGAACATTTTTGTCACTTAAAAAAACAAACAAACCCTCTACCCTTTTGCTATAACTCCCAGCTTCCCATCTTCCTCTCCAATCCCCTGCCCTAGGCAACCCTGAATTTACATTCTGTCTCTACAGATTTCCATGTCTGGGGCATCATAGGAAAGGAATTCTATTACCTATGATCTTTTTGATAGACTTTATTGACAGCATAATTTTTTCAAAGTCATCCATGTTGTAGCATGTACCAATACTTCATTTATTTTTATGGCTAAATAATATTCTACTGGATGGATAAAACACATGTTATTGATCTATGGCTACTATGAATACTATTGCTATACACATGTATAAGTTTGGTGTGAACATGTGTTTTTATCTTTCTTAAGCAAATACGTGTGAAAGGAATCAAGAAATCCTATGGCAATTCTAAGTTTATTCATTTATTTATTTTAGAGAGAGAGAGAGGAACTTTGATTTGTTGTTCCACTTATCTATGCATTCATGGTTGGTTCTTATCTGCGCCCTGACCAGGGATCGAACTGCAACCTTGGTGTTACAGGAGGCTGGTCTAACCAAATTTAATTTTGAGAAAGTTTCAGATGGTTTTCCATAGTGACTCCACCATTTATATTGCACCACTCATGTATGAGGGTTCAAATACCTCCACATGTCCTTGACAACATGTTGTCATTTCAATTTTTTTAATGTTTTTAAAAAGGTTTTATTTATTTATTTTTAGATGGAAGGGAAGGGGAAAGAGAGGGAGAGAAACATCAACATGTGGTTGCCTCTCATACCACCCCCCCCACTGGCCTCCACTGGGGACCTGGCCAGCAACCCAAGAATGTGCCCTGACTGGGACTTGAACTGGCAACCCTCCTGTTCGCAGGCCAGCACTCAATCCACTGAGCCACACCAGCCAGGGCTCTTTCACTTTTTGATTCTAGCTCCCCTAGTGGTTTTGAAGTGGTATCTTATGGGGTTTTAATTGATGACTTCATTTCACTTTAGCATTTCATTGATGATTAATGATGTCCAGCCTTTTCTTCATGTGCTTTTAACCATTTCTTTAACTTCCTTGGAAAAAGGTGTATTTAACCCTTTGTCATTTTTAATGTTTTAATAGGTTTTATTTATTTATTTTTAGAGACAGGGAAAGGGAGGGAGAAAGAGAAGGAGAGAAACATTGATGTGTGAGAGAAACATCGATTAGTTGCCTCTCAAATGCTTGCAACCCAGGCATGTGTCCTGACCTGGCATTGAACTGGTGACCTTTCAGTTTGTGGGATGATGCCCAGTCCACTGAGCCACACCAGCCACAGCCTTGTCATTTTAAAATTGAGTTATTTAACTTTCTACAATTAAGTTATAAGAAGTCTTTAGATATTTTTGATACAAGTTCCTTATTAGATATATTTGCAAATTCTTCCATTCTGTGGGTGGTGTTTTCACTCACTTGCTTTAAAATTCTTACTGTTAATTGGGGTTCTATATGTGTATCATAAAATTTACATCTTCAGCATTTTTTAAGTGTGTTGTTCAGTAGGGAGAAGGACACTGACATTGTAAAACCAATTTCTGGAACTGCTTTCATCTTGCAAAATGAAACTGTTCCATTAGACACAATTCCTCACTCTCCTTTTCCCCTCAGCTCCTGCTAACAGCCATTCTCCTTTTGTGATGCTACAGTGTTTGGCTTTTTTGATAGGCTCATTCCACTTACATGATGTCCTGAAATTTCTTCCAGTTTGTGGCTTGTGTCAGGATTAGCTTTGTTTTTAAAGCTGAAGGATAATTCGTCGGATGGATATGCCAATTTTGGGATCCATTTATATGTTGATGAACGCTTGGGTTTGGCTATTGTGAATAATGCTAGTATGAACATGAGGAGACATGTATCTATTTGAGTCCTAGTTTTCAGTTCTTTTGGGTTTTTACCCAGAAATAAAACTGCTAGCTCAGATGGTAACTCAGTTTTTAATTTTCCAGTGAACTGTTGTTTTCATATTGTTTTTTTACTGGCACATGATTTTTGCATTTCCACAATAGTACACAAGAGTTTCAGTGGGCATTTTCACTTTCTGAATGGTGCTTTTGGAAGCACAAAAGTCATTAATTTTTTGAAGTCTAAATTAACAGTTTATTCCTGTTATTGCCCTTTGTGAAATATCTAACAATGTTTTGCCAAATTCAAGGTCAGTTTTTTTTGCTGTTTTATCTAAGTTTGCTGTAGTATCATTTGATGTTTTAGGTCTTGGATCCTTTTGTGGGACTTATAGTATATGGTGTGAATTACACAGTACAACCTTTTCTTTTGCGTGAAGAAAGAAAAAAGTCCCACAATAAGGTGAGAGAGAGAGAGAAAAAAAATTGTTTTTCAACAGGACAACCAGCATGGTGGTTGTTCTGTTGGCCCAGCATCAATTCATGAAAAAAATTTATGAAAAAACATTCTTTCCCCATCTTGGTAACTTTTTCAAATATCAGATATGGTTAGCAATAGATGTAGGGGCTTATTTTTCAAATATCAGCCCATCCTACAGATCTGTACGGTTGCCCTGGTTTCAGCGCCACACTATCTTGGTTCCTGTCGGTTCGTACAAAGTTTTGAGATCAAGAAATGTTAGTCCTACTACTTTGCATTTTTTTTCAAGAATGGGTTGGTGATTCTGGTTCATTGGCAATTCCACATACATTTGTGAAACAACATGCCAATTTCTATAAAGATTACAGCTGGGGCATTTCAACAGTGTTAAGTCTTCTGATCCATAACTTTGGATGCATTCTCATTTATTTATGCATTTATTAATTTCTTTCTTTTTTAAAGATTTTATTACTTCATTGTTGTTCATTTACAGTTGTCTGCATTTCCCCACCCCAGCCAATCCCACCTCCCTCCCTTGCTCCCACCCTCCCCTTTGGTTATGTCCATGTCATTTATTAATTTCTTTTAACCATTTCTGTTAGTTTTCAGAGTATGTGTTTTATGCTTTTTTGGTTAAATTTATTTAAGTATTTTATTCCTTTTGATTCTATTATGAATGCATTTCTTTTCTTAATTTCATGATCAGATTGTTCATTACAAATGTATAGAAATATAATTCATTTTCATAAATATACTTTTTCAAAATTATAAGAGAAACTTTATTTAGAAAGTTAAAGGTAGTAAAAGTGAGCTGCAGAAGAAGTGGGCTAAGGAAACAAATTATAGAAGCAAAAGAAGGGCCCTTGGAGCTTAGGAGAGAGAAAGGCAAAGGTAAGGTGCCTGGGGAAAGAAGAGGGGGAAGGGAAAGGCGTGGTCGTGCTCCTGGGAGGGAGAGTGTGCCTGATTTTTGTGTTCTGGTTTTGATTTCTACAATCTTGCCAAACTCAGTTCTTAGTTCCAATAGTTTTCTTTAGTGGATTCCTTAGAGATTTCTATATAAAAGATACCTCAACTGGAAGTAAAGATAGTTTTACATCTTCCTAACTAATCCACACACATTTTATTTCTTTTCTTGCCCAATGGTTCTGGCTAAAATCTCCAGTAGACAGTTGAACAGAAGTGGCAAGAGTAGACATCCTTGGTTCCTTATCTTGGGGGGCAGGGGAAAAAGCACACAGTTTTTCACCATTAAATATAATATTAGCTGTGGGTTTTCCACAGATCTGATAATGAGATTTGGAAATTTCTTTCTCTTCTGGATATGCTGAATGTTTTAATCAGGAAAGGGTATTGGATTTTGTCGATTATTTTTTGAGACTGTTGAGATTATCTTGCTATTTTTGCTTTTTTACTTTACTGATTTCATTTATTATATTAATGGGTTTTGATCTGTTAATCTCACCTTTCATCCCTGGAATAAATCCCACTCACTCATGTTATATAATTCTTTGTATACTTTACTGGTTCATGTTTACTAGTATTTGTTGAGGGTTTTTGCATCTATTGGATGCATTTTATCCGCACACATTTTTTTGAGGCGTGTCAGTTTTTTTTCCTCTTTGATAACTTGATGGTTTTGGAATCAGAGTCATACTGGCCTCAGAAAATGGGTGTGAAGAGTTGTCTCCACTCTGTTTTTTCAAAGAGTGTGGGAAGAGCTTTTACTAACCTTTTTTATAAGTTTTAGAGAATTCTGTGTCGAAGCCATCTGGGCCCAGGCTTCTTTGTGGGTGGTTTGTCGTTTACTAATTCAGCCACTTCACGTGCTATATTTCTGTTCAGTTTTCCCATTTACTCTTGAGTTACCTCAATAGTTTGTCTCTCTAGGTCTTTGTCCATTTCATCTTAGTTAGATAATTTTTGGCTTACAATCAGTCATTGAATTTCTTTATAATTCTTCCAATTTCTGTATTGTCAGTAGTAGTATCCCTCTTTCTGTCTGATTCTTTGAATTTGAGTCTGCCCCCTTTTTCTCTAGGTCAATCTAGCTAAAGATTTGTCAGTTCTATTTACTTTTCCCTAGAGACCACTTTGGGTATCATTGACTTTCTGTAGGTTTTCTCTATTTCCTTTTTCATTTATTTATTTACCAATTTTTTATTATTTACTATCTTTTTTGCAGGGTTTGCTACCACATCTTTTCAAGTCTGTTAAGTTAAAAGTTTAGGTTACTAATTTAATATTTTTCTTTTTGTTAATATAACCAAAAATAAGTATGAATTTTTAAATGTTTTATTTTAGCTACAAACTATAAACTTTGACCCTTTTGGCATGATATAATGTCCTTCAATATCTCTATAACATATTATATGAATACATGTATTTTATATTCAAGTCTATTTTGCCTGATATTTGGATAATCTCTACAGCAGTCATGTGCGCGCTGTTTACAGGTGTATTTCCCTCCTGCTTTTGCTTTCAAGCAACTTGTGTTTCTTGTATGTAGCATATATTTAAATTATGGTGATTTTATATTTTTTTAAATCTGGGGTGACAGTCTAGTCCTCTCGTTTGGAATATGTAATTCATTCACATTTAGTATTATTGACAGAGCTGGAAGTACACCTACCATTTTACTTTTATTTTGACAGTTCTCACGTTGTTTTTAGTTTCCCTACACCTTCTTTAAAGCTTTCTTTTGCATTTAGTAAATATTTTCTAATGTAGCACTTTAATTTTAATTTTTAAAGATTTTATTTATTTACTTTTTAGAGAGGAGAAGGGAAGGAGAAAGAAAGGGAAACATCAATGTGTGGTTGCTTCTCAAGCGCCCCCCACTGTGGACGTGGCCCGCAACCCAGGCATGAGCCCTGACTGGGAATCGAACCGGTTATCCTTTGGCTCTCAGGCCAGTACTCAATCCACTGAGCCACACCAGCCAGGGTGTTTTTTAATTTTTAAATGACTTCACTATATTTTTGAAAAAGTTTTTTAGGGGTTGCTCTGTTGTTTCATGTGTACTTCTAAATTTACAAGAATGAGCCTCAGGGTTATACTAGGTTAATTCCAGTGATACATGGAAACATTAGTCTTGTATAGCTCTATTTTCCTTTGGCCATTTTTGTGGTATTATTGTTATGCTCATTATATCTCTTAATCAGACAGACCAATAATATATTTTACACTTATTTCTTTACCATTTGTAGTTGTTTCCTCACTCCAATTCAGCTTTGCTCACACCCATGTCCTTTGTGTCTTTAATGGCAAACATATTACACATCTTGGTTTTAACCAAATGCAAAAAAGTTGAATAAAAAATGTAAGCATCAGGCTATTTTATAAGACAATTGAGTAATTTAAATTCTAACCCTAAAGTCTTAGTGATGCCCGTGTTCACAACCTCAGCACAGGAAGGCCCGGAGCAGCAGCTCTGCACCAGTGAGCCTGCTGTCGCTGTGTCTGCATGATCTCACCTGCTCACGCAGAAATTGGCCGGTCAGTGAGGACAGGCAGGCCTTGAGGCTGGTTTCAATACAGACTTGTGCTCCAGGGATGCTTTTTTGTTTGGAGGGGAAAAGAAGACAAAGATTGTTTTTGAGGCCTTTAATAGGGAGGAATACGGTTGTTGGATAGAAAGACCACCCTGATTCCATTCACCTGTGGAGGAAAAGGAGCCACACACTACACTTTACGAGCACAGGGAGGCCAGTACGGCAGCCTTACTAACTCGGGGACTGAGAGTAACCAGCTGGGATGGACTGAACATAATAAAACTCCCTACCTAACAGTGGGTCAGGCCTGCAGCTTCCTTGCCAAAGGTCAGTTTTTTTACCTTAAGTAAGCCTGTCTATCATCTTTTTGCCTCAAAGATAAAATATCTTTGAAATGTCAGAGCAATCTCTTCCAGACCCCTGAAGGGCGCACCCACTGCACAAGAGCAGGAGACCACAGAACCCCTCATTTTTATCTTGTTCCCGGAATACCATCTCTATCTGCTGTAGATGTTAATTATTAACTACCATTTACTCACTAATGTAAAAGAAGTGTGTTTCTTTTTCTTTTTATCCAACCCTGAGATTTTTCTGCTTTGCTTTCTCTTCCTCACTGCCACCCCCTCCTACCAATCTACCACCAATGGACTTCAGGTACCCCTACTTACATCTCCACCTTTGATTTTAAAGCAGGGTTCCCTAGCCCCAGGGTGGGGGTTTGGTACCAGTCCATGGCCCGTTAGGAGCCGGCTGCACAGCAGGAGGTGAGCCGCAGACCCTGGCTTCCCGGGCATTACTGCCTGAGCTCTGCTTCCTGTCTTCCCCCCAGGAACTGGTCCCCGGCACCAAAAAGATTGGGGACCGCTCTTCTAAAGTATAAAATAAGCTGCAAAACTGCCATTCTCAGGAGTATTTTCTCAATCCGTTGAGATTTTGCTTTTGGGCAATTGTCAGTTTGACTCAAATAAACTCTTAAAAGACTTTTTCTTCTTTCTCAACACACCATTTTGTTGCTGTTATTTACTGATTTAAGGTGTAATAAGGGCCCCGCCTGCCGGCTGTGCCAGGGTTTCCCTGATTCCAATGCAGCCGCCTCCTCCCCAGGCAGGAGAAAGCACAGCCTTATGCTTGCTGAACTCATTTGGCTGGATAGAGACTTTATGGTGATTCCAGACACTTTAAATGCGGCTTGTCACTTAGGGGTCTGTAAGTGACTCAGCCGAACTGTAAACAATTTCCCCAGTTAATTTAGGGCGTCAGATATTTTAAGGCCCTGGGGCAGGGTTTCCCAACCTCAGCACTATTGACATTTGGGCAGCGGAGTGAGTCTGTGGTGGAGTGGCCCTGCCCATTTACACCCTGAGCAGCATTTCCGGCCACCGGGCTCTAGATGCCAGTAGACCTCCTGCTTATTCCCAGTCTGTGAGAACTGAAAGTGTCTCCAGACATGGCCAGAAGTGGGGGAGGGGGGGGTGAGGGAAGCAGAATGCTCCCGAGGCAGGGTGACGGAGGGGACTGTCTGAGAAGGCGCAGATAGTGACCTGACCTGGGAGGGCACAGCAGCTTCAGGCTGACCTGAGGGAACAGCTGAGACCTGAGGGACACTGGGCAGTGACTGGGGATGCCCAAGGCCATGCCCCTTCATGGATTCTGACGAGTCCTGTGCCTCACAAGGCTTTGGTCCAAAGATGCTGAGAAGACAGCTCATTGCCCTGGTGGGGGGATTCGGGGTCCTGTCTCCACTCGTCCCCTCCCACACTTCTGCTTCCGGTCTCAGGCTTGCCACGCTGAGAGCTGGACTTGAAGAGTCTCAGCTGAAGCAGGGGGCAGTGCAATGGTTGGGCATCTCCGCCTCAGACCGAGGTGTTTTAGTTTGTTAAGTTTGTACAAGGTTGGGCCTTGAGCTGGGTTAACTGGTGGGAATGGAACCGGACTGTGAAGGAAAGCTGTGGGCGGTGCTTTGGGAGGCCCCAAGCCTGCTGGACGTGGCTGCTGTGGGCTAAGGATGGGGTCTTTGTCTTTTCCTACTTTGCCAAATTCTGTCATTTAATTGGTGTATTTTGGTTTTTACATTTAAACTAATTATTGCTATGCTGAGGCTTGAGTCTGTCATTTTTATTATTTGTTTTCTGTTTGTTCCCTGTTTCTCATTATTTTTTTCTCTTCCCCTTTAGCTTTATCCAAAAAGGCCACATGTCAAAAAAATAGACCCCTAGAATCAAAGCTGATTAATCCCCAAGACTCATGGAGAAGAACCTCTTTTGATTCATACGGGATTTCATGAGATCCACAGGCTTAAATATTGTGTTAAGCCATGAGGATATAGTACATATTTGTTACTGCAGCGTATTTTAGATATTCTTGTTATGGGAGAAACTCCCAGACACTCAGTTCTTCTCACCAATGCAGTAAAGAATTACAGATCAGCGAGCCCATTAATGTGCAAGCAGGGTTTATTGGTGATCCGTTCTCATGGAAGAGAATGGGCCTAGCTTAAGTGGGGGTGGGCGGGGTGAAATGCATAGATTCAGGGCAAAGCAGGGTAAGGGCAGGGCAGTGGAAGTAAGGGTGGCCGAAGGCCAGGGTGGCAAGTGCAGGGGGAGCAAAAGCGAGAACCTTTGTCCTGAGGACTTACTTAGTTGTTGGGATAGGGGAGGACGAAGACATTACATGCTGATTGACAGGTAAAGGTGGGGCTAGCTTTCCAGGACTGGGTGTGAACATCCAAAGGTGTCAATGGGCTTCTTCCTTTAGGCACTAGGGGCCCTTTCCAGCCTTTCAGGCCTTGGGATGAAGGCACAGTTTCAAAGGCTTTCTTTCCCAGATAATGGAAAAGATACATAGAATTTCAAGGACTGCTGAGTCAGTGGGTGGGTCATGTATCCCTCCTCCTCTCTCTGCCTTTGTTTCCCCTCTGGCCACTCGCTCTACCGTGACAAACTGACCAATCATCAGACTATTTCCTGAGTGAAACAAATATAGATTGAAAAAAATTCCGGGGCACAGTCAAGTCTCTTCTAAATCATATTAACTTTATCATACTAACAATGCTCTTTGTATTAACATATTTTTCCAATAAATATTTGTTAATATTTATTTATCTATGATCTGCTACGTGCTGGAGATAATGTATATCTTTCTATTCATCAGCACTTAAAAATGCTCAAACTTTGGCTATTTTAAAGGAAACAAATGGCTGCTAAAACAGCACTACTCTGATCTCCCACCACAGTGGGACAGCACACGCCACACGCACGCTCCGCCCACACCTCCCTCACCCACCACCACAGACCCACCAAGGTGACCACAAACGTGGCCCCTGTGAAACTCCAGATGAATCCTTCCTTCGCTCCAGATTTATCGAGATACAATCGACACGCCACAGTGTATAAGTTTAAGGTGTGCCATGTGATGATTTGTTATACCTGTATATTGTGGAATGATAACCATGGTAAGGTTAGTTAATATACTGTGAGGGGGTGTGTGTGTGTGTGTGTGTGTGCATGTGGTATATGGTTAGGGTGGGGTGCACTGCAGCCTCTTGAGGGGTGGCAGAGCTTCCTTTGCCTTGGGAATTAATCCCTGTCCACTCTTGTAGGCTTAGCTAGTCTATGCTTCGTCCAGCCAAGTCCAATATAAACAACAATGCACCACATGGGATTTCAAATTTTTGAACACATTAAAAAATAAACAAATAGATCTAGTGCACTTACATGAAAATGTATTGAACTCAAGAAATTCAACTTTGTTTTTTGGCTCACCCAAGGACATTTTTTTTTCATTGCTTTTAGAGAGAGAGGAAAGGGGAGAGGAAGAGAGAGAGAAACATCAGAAACATCAATGTGAGAGAAGCAGCAATTGGTTGCGTCCCACATATGCTGGACCCTGCATTACATGCGCCTAGATTGGGGAGTGAACTCTAAACCCAGGTATATGCCCTGACCAGGAGCTGAACCGGCTACCTTTCAGTTGCAGGACTATGCTCCAACCACTGAGCCACACTGGCCAGGGCAGAAATTCAACTTAAAAAAAAATTATTGTTATTATATTACAGTTGTCCCAATTTTTCTCCCTTGCCCTCTTCCACCCAGCCCTCCCCCTGCTCCCACAGTCAATCTGCACACTGTTGTTCACGTCCGTGGTTCATTCATACACGTTCTTTGACTAGTCCCCCGTCTTTCCTCCGTTGTCCTCTTCCTCCCTCCCCTCTGGTCACTGTCAGTCTGTTCCATGCTTCCATGTCTCTGATTCTATTTTGCTTGTTAGTTTATTTTGCTCATTAAGTTCCTCTTATAGGTGAGATCATATGGTATTTGTTTTTCACAGACTGGCTTATTTCACTTAGTACAATATTCTCCATTTCCATCCATGCTGTTGCAGAAGGTAGGAGTTCTTTCTTTCTGCTGCATATATTCCATTGTGTAAATGTATCACAGTTTTTTAATCCACTCATTTACTGATGGGCACCTAGGCTGTTTCCAGCACTTGGCTATTGTAAATAATGCTGCTATGAACATAGAGGTGCTTAAGTTCTTTTGAATTGGTGATTTGGGCCCTGGCTGGTGTGGCACAGTGAACTGAATGCCAACCTGGGAACCAAAGAGTTGCTGGTTCTAGTCCCAGTTAGGGCACATGCCTGGGTTTCGGGCCAGGTCCTCAGTAGGGGGCGGGCAAGAGGTAACAATACATTGATGCTTCTCTCCCTCTCTCCTTCCTTTCCTCTCTCTCTAAATATAAATAAATATAATCTTAAAAAAAAGAATTGGTGATTTGGGATTCTTAGGGTATATTCCCAGCAATGGAATCACTGGGTCAAAAGGCAGTTCCATTTTTAGTTTTTCTAAGAAATTCCATATTGTTTTCCACAGTGGCTACAACAGTGCACTAGGGTTCCCCTTTCTTCACATACTTGCCAGCACTTGTTGTTTGTTGATTTATTAATGATGGCTATTCTGACAGGTGTGAGGTGACCTCTCAATGTGGTTTTAATTTGTATCTCTCTGATGGCTAGTGATGCTGAGCATCTTTTTCATATGTCTCTGGGTCATCTGTATATTCTCCTTGGAGAAGTGTCTGTTCAGGTCCTTTGCCCATTTTTTAATTGGGTTGTTTGTCTTCCTGGTGTTGAGTCATAGGAGTTCTTTATACCTTTTGGAGATTAAACCCGTGTCTGACATATCATTGGCAAGTACATTCCCCCGTATAGTTGGCTCCCTTTCATTTTGACGATGGTATCTTTAGCCATGCAGATGCTTTTAATTTGATGTTGTCCCATTTGTTTATTTTTTCCTTTATTTCCTTTGTCCTAGGAGATATAGTGGCAAAAATATTGCTACGTGGGATGTCTGAAATTTTACTGCCTATGTTTTCTGCTAGGACTTTTATGGTATCACAACTTATATTTAAGTCCTTTATCCATTTTGAGTTTATTTTGGTGTACGGTGTAAGTTGGTGGTCGAGTTTCATTTTTTTGCATGTACCATTCCAGATCTCCCAACACCATTTATTGAAGAGACTGTTTTTACTCCATTGTATGCTCCTGCCCCCTTTGTCAAATATTAACTGACTGTAGAGACTTGGGTTTATTTCTGGATTCTCTCTTCTGTTCCATTGGTCTGTGTGTCTGTCCGTATGCCAGCACCAGACCGTCTTGATTACAGTGACCGTGTAGTATAGTTTAATATCAGGTGTTGTGATCCCTCCCACTTTGTTCTTCTTTCTCAGGATTGCTGAGGACATTCAGGGTCTTTTTTGGTTCCATATACATTTTTGGAATATCTGTTCTAGATCTGTGAAATATGCCATTAGTATTTTAATGAATTTCATTGAATCAATAGATTGCTTTGGGTAGTATGCACAATTTAATGATATTAATTCTTCCAATCCATGAACATGTATGTGCTTCCATTTATTTGTGTCTTCTTCAATTTCTTCAATGTTCTCTAGTTTTCCAAGTACAGGTCTTGTACCTCCTTGGTTATATTTATTCCTAGGTACTTTATTTTTCTTGTTGCTACAGTAAATGGGATTTTTGAAATTCAACCTTTTTATTAGAATTGTAATCCATACCACAATGATGAGTAAGATAGGTTCTGTCTAGACACAGATCCTTTCCCTGGGATGGGCTATCCCTCTGCCTGGAATCCCCAGGCACTTACCCCTCTGCTGAATCTGGGATCTCCATAACGAGGGTCTCAAAACTCCCTTTAATGTAAAAGGAAGAACAATCAGTGTCTTTATTTGAAATCTTATAGAGTGTGTCTGCCCTATACACTGTCTCTAATCTGGGGAGGAATGAGGTTCCCCCCAAACTTTCCCTCCATGTCAGGGGTAGATCAAGCTTCAATCACGAAATGCTACTTTGGATGGTTCTGAGTTCTGACCTTCACGACCTTGAGCAACCATTTGACATCCCTAAGCCTCTATTATTTTATCTCTGTAATGCGGACATTTGCTGAGGACTCACTGGGGAAATGCTCGTAATCCAGACGAGGAAGTCTGTTGTTCTTGGGCCAACAAAGTGCCTGGAGGAAGCAATTGTATAACCCTCCTGCGCCTCTCCCACTCAAATTGTACTGTGAAAACTTAGAATCTCGTTCAGCTTGGGCACTCCTGCTTTTCTGCACATGTCCCTGAGGGGCTAAGAGTTCCTGGGTGAACAACAGACCGCAGTCCTCCTGGGGGTTCATGGTGATGCCACTGACATTATGTTTCTCCTTGTCCCACCCAGTGTGAGGAGGATGACAGCCTGTCCCTAGATGAGGCCTGCACCTTGCAGGACCTCCAGGCAGGTGTGATACAGATTCGTCTAGTAGTGCCCATGGTACCAGCCTTCCCGTGTAGAGCCATCACCTACGTGACTCACCATGTTCACCTGTCAACATTCAACATTACCCAAAAGATCCTAAACCAGCTCGTGACTTAGTAAACACCAGCCCCCTCCTTGGCACAAGGTGACTCTCCCCACTGCCAGCTGTGTGTCTTGGGAATATCCCCCTGTCCTAAGCCTTGGTTTGCTCCTCTGAAAAGTGGGTGCCAGAGGACAAACCGTGTGGGATTTTGTAGTGACTAGTGAGATCAGCCATGGCAGGTGCTTACCTGATGCCTGGTCCTGCAGGATATGCTGCTGAACATACTGTGGTTCTTTGTCTTTCTTAATTATTTCTTCTCCATGAAAAGCCCTTTGCCCTTCTCCTCACTGGCCTGTGGCCATTATGGATTTGAAAAAGCACATGGGAAGCAACCCATCAAAAATTTTGAGATTCTGTGCTGGCTGGTGTGGCTCAGTGGATTGAGTGCTGGCCTGCGAACCAAAGGGTTGCCAGTTCAATTCCCAGTCAGAGCACATGCCTGGGTTGCAGACAAGGTGCCCTATAGGGGGCGCACAAGAAGCAACCACACATTGATGTTGCCCTCCCTCTTTTTCTCTCTCCTCTCTCTCTAAAAATAAATAAATAAAATCTTTAAAAAAATGAGATTCCATCAAGCTAGTCCTTTTCCTTGTCCCTAGTGTGGCCAGATTAGGGATCTGGGGGCAGCAGAGGGGCCCCAGGTCCACCAGATATCTGGGATGGTTCTGGTTGGAGTGCATTTATTCAATGATATATGAAACACCTGCTACATATGGGCACTTCCTGAGACAATTGATAAAACTCAGTAAAGGAAGAAGATACAATCCCTGGGCCTCAGTTGTAGTCAGAGAGTCAGACAGTCATACTAGACATCATTTATAGGTCCTGTCCCCATATGTCACAAATGATACACTTATGACCTTCTCTGCATCTGGAGCATCTACACAAATACTGATCAGGATGATGGATTTCAGGATCACATACAGAAGTGAGTAATCTTTGGCTCCAGAGGAAGGGCCTCTTGTCTCTACAGAATGGGGTAGTGAGAGTATAGGGCTGTGGGTAGTGAAGGCCTGACAGAACCCTGCATCTCACATGTATATTAATTATTATGGCGGTGGGTGGGGGTGGTGGTGCTTAGGTCTGGAGGCTTCCAGGAGTCAAAGAGAACAGTAGTTGGGGTCCCAGGCCCTCTGAGAAACAGAGGGGAGGCTGGCCTGAGTTGGTCCCTAGAAACCCATCCCCAGCAAAACCCCATCTTCGTCTGTGTGTCCCTGTCCACACCCATCCCTGCTGCTACCCCCTGGTCCAGAACAGGAGATATAGGAGCACCTGCTCACAAATTTGCCCTAATCCTCAGGCCTGATACCCAGGTGCATGGAAGGTCAGGGTGGGCTGTGCCCAGGCTTTTTAGGAGAAAACTATCAGTAGGAAGACAAAACTCACAGTCTCTGTGTTAAACTAACCAGGACTGTCACTGCCAGGACAGACCCACAGGGGTTGGGGGTGGTGTGGTGCTGTCCCCTGGTTGGCAAGGGATGTGCACAGAGGCCCAGACCCAAACAAGCGTGCTGTGGGAGAGTAGTGAGCAAGGAGAGGCCAGGCCTATGACTCTACTGCCCCTCCTCCAGCCCCAGTGCCATGCTTTTTATGGTGCGAACCTGGCTGCACCAGGTGCAGGATGTTGGCCAGCCTCTGCGCTTTCCCTGTTGGAGTCTGGACTTGTCTACCAATCAACTCCCCTTGGTCAGGCCTGCTGGGTCATGGCCACATGCTCCACGTCTGCCTTCAGCATCTAATGTTTGTTGGGGCAGAGCTACAAGGTAAGGGGACTGCAGCCTGGGATGATAATCTGGGGTGGGGTCATGGGCTGGAGTAGCATCTTTCCTGACTTCGGAAAGGCCCGGGGAAAGTCAGGCACGCTCCACACCAGCTCCAGCGCCACAGCAAGGGCCAGTCGCTGGACGCGCTAGAGCCAGCTCCAGCTCTAATTCTACCACCTGTGCGAGGACCAGAGCCAGCGTCAGCTCCATCGGCCCCTGCGATGGCTGAGTGGTTGACTCTGATGCATGCAGTGAGCCTCTCAGGGCAGGTGCGGCTGGTGTTCCTCTGATATCAGCTGTCTCAGACCTGCACACCCTGACCTGGAATCTACCATCTGGGCCCAAATCCCAGTTCCTTCACTTACTTACTGTGTGACTGGGGCAACTTTCTTAGCCCTCAAACCCTTGGTGTCTACGTGGGGACAGTAGAGCTGGACACTCAGAGGACCTGCTAGGCAGAGGGCTGAGCAGATCAATGAGGTGGAACAGATGGAAGGTGGGTGAGGCCCTGCTTGCTGGTAAGGGAGGGCAGCTCACTGTGGTGCTGTCTGGTCCTTGGGTATCTCCCATTTGCTCAGGAGATGTCAACAGCCTGAGCACGTATTAGGCACCTTATGTGTGCTTGTCTACATGGGAGACAGACAACCGAAGCCTTTAGTTGTATCTGCCGCAAGGGAATGTACATCTGAATGGGGAGTTGGACCAGAATGGTGATTGGGAGGAAGATGCCACTCAGGATGAACAGGTGCTCAGAGGAATTGAGGCTTGGCTGGTGCAAATGCCACTGTCCCTTCCCAGCCAGTTTTGGGTCCTGTGCCATTCTGTTCTGGGCACCCTCAGTAGAAGAGGAAAAAAACCCCAGGGACTCCCACAGAGCTCAGGTCGCATGCTCAGGTTCATGTTCAGTGACTCTGGCTCTGTTCAGTGACTGTCTGGAACTGTGGGGAACTGTGACACTGAGCCGGGGTTGCAGGGCTGGCGAACACTCCCTGCCCTTCCCGGGATCTGTTCAAGGAGGTGGTACCCCACCGCTGCCAGGGCTCCATCTGTTCCCAAGGGACCAAGAAGGGCAATGAATGCCTGTTCTCTCCGTCAGTACCACTGTCTCCCACTTCAACAGTGTGGCCAATTGTGTCATTACTACCCTTCTTGGGGACCTGAGCATGATGGCTTAGGATGGGGCTAGGGCAGGGGAGCTCTGGGTCAAGCTGGCACAGGTATGCCAGGGGACAACCCAGGGGATCCCTCTCTGGAGCCACGGGACCTGCACATCTTCTTTCTCCCCCCTCAGAGTTGAAATCTGGGGTCTGACCCCTGCACAGTCCCAAGGCCCTTCCTGCCAGGGCCATACTGACTTTGACTCCCAGTTCTGGTGATGGGAGGTTCACTTCCTCCTTGGCTCCTTCCTTGGGTTGAGCTAAAATTCTTCCTGGGAGGGAGGAGGTCCCAGGTCCCAGGTGTGCCCTCCCTGGGCTCTCTGCCTCATCCAGGACAGGAGGAGTCAATGAGGGCTCAGAAGCCACAGGAAGCCGCGTGCTCTAGTTCTCTCCTCTTAGCTGAGTCCTTGGGGACTCCCCCTCCTCCTTACATGTCATATCTGGTTTGCAAAGCCTCTCACTTCACCGTCTGCAGAAGACATGGGGATGAGTGTCCTGGTGTGTAGGCTACTCTCCATCAGAACTCCAGGATGGACCAGGGTCTGCCGTGTGACTGGCATTGCCCCTCAGTCAGCTGGGACCACCTGGGAGGCAGCAGGCTGGGGACAGGGCCTGGCCTGGTTGGTGGGGTCTCTGGTTCTCCCTGGAACTTTAGGTCAGCGGTTCTGCTTCAGGAATCACTTTCATTGAATATCAGACCCTGAGCTGAGCCAAACTGAAGATTTTCAAGTGTTTCTTTTGCATCAAGAGAACTCTGTTCTTCTGCAGCCCACACTGGTCAAAGCAGATGTGCTGTGTCGAATGGGGATGGAGGCCCCCCCCTGGGGGTGGTGACAGCATGAGCGCCCCCTGCCCAGCCCCACGAGACCTCTGGGCTCAGGGGAACCAGTGGAAACCCTCATCTAGGCTGCTGGGATCTTCTGGCTACTTAAATAAAAGTGATTTACCTTTGAAATAAAAGGGTGACTGCAGGGTAAGGGCCCCAGAGAAAAGGAAAGGGACTCCTCCCTCCCTGCAGGAGCCCCCCTTCAGAGAGCAGGGCCTCCCTCCTCCAGCAGAGACCCTGGGGCTGTGGAGCCTGGAAGGCTTGCTGGGATGTTACCAGGAGGTGGCCTGGAAGAGCTGGGTGCAGGATGCATGTGGGGTTGGAGAGCAGGGGTGACTTAACCTGGGACTGGTTCAGAGCTGGGTCTGGGGATAACTGGAGGGGTTGTGGTGTCCTTGAGGGGAAGAGAAGAAGAAATTAAGAAAAGGCTACTAAGGGTCCATGTGGGGGCCCTGGAGTGGGGGTAGGGGCAGAAGGCCGAGGTTGAGTGGCTACAGAAGGTCCATGGGGACCCTTGATAGCCAGGCTCATCATCTGATGGCACAGGGTGCTGTCTTCCTTCCTCACTTACCTGCAGCTGCTGGATACTGTGATGGACGATTATCAGGAGATGAGTGAGTCTCAGGTGACGATGAGGGATCAGGTTTTGGAGATTTGGGAGGAGAGAGCCCCACACTGAGATCTTAGCTCTCAATACTAAGCAAACCTTAGCCTCAGTTTCTCTGTCTGTCATCAGAGACGGCTGGGCTGGAAGATCGCTGGCCTGAGTCTCCCTGTCCCTCCTCTAGAACCCAGAGACTGGACCAGGTCCCTGTCCTGTTACTGGGTGTGTCTGCCCCCTGGTGGGCCCTGGTGGTAATGCAACACGAAAAGAGGTTGGGGATGAGGGCTAGTGAGGCTAAGTGGGGTGTTTCTTATGGATTTTGGCTGTCTTTCAGAGCGAAGTGGAGAAGTTCTAGAAAAGGAATGATATACACAGCTGTGCCCTTATTGCTGGAAGGGAGGGTGTGGAAGTCAAAGACCCACCTGGGAGGACCTCTCAGTCCCCATCTCTTAGGTCTTACATTTAATGGGTGATTTTGATACACAGAGCAGGGAAACTCATGAAATTGATGGGTGAGGAAGGGGATGGCATCAAGGACAACTTCCTGGAGGAGGTGGTACTCACATCCCACTGTGAGAACAGTCAGGGCCTGGATGGAATTGCAGGGACAGAGGGTTCTCATGTGAGTAAAGACCTATGACTGGTCCCTGCCCCACTCCTCACCCCCACAAGACTGCAGGGAAAACCCCACCCAGACGCTGACTGCATGCTGTCTTTCCCTCTGTTTCAGAAAATGAAAGTAATGATGGAGATTCAGCTTGTCCAGGAGGTTGCACGTCAACACAACACAAAGCTTGTGGAGCCATCTGGAGCCTGGTTCTAGGCCACGGAGCTGCTCAGTGCGGATGAGAGGCGGGGTGGGAAGGGCTGGGTGAGGGCAGGGAGCCTGACGCCACGGCTTTCTTCTCGGTCCCGGGTCTTGCTGCATGGTGGTTCTTGGGGCACCAGGACTCCAGGTTTTGGCAGGTACTGCCAGGGACACCTTATGTGGGGCTTCTAGGAGCTCACAGGTGCCCCCTTGTCCCATAGCTGTGCCCTGTTTGGACAGCTGGAGCTCCCAAACCATTGGGCCAGCAAGATGCAAGTGTTCATCAAAGCTGTTCATGGACAGAGCGGTCAGCACAGGGCCTGGTCACCGAGTGTAGTGGGGCAGGACCCCCCAAATAACCAGACTCTTCTGTTCAGACTTCAGGTCCTGGAGAGGGAGCCCATGTCCTGAGGCAGATGACAATCATGAGATCCTCTCAAGGGCGGCCCTTTCATCAGGTACGGGGACACACAGCTGGGATCTTTGGGTAGCACTGGGCCATCTTATGCTATGTTGTGGGACAAGGAACACTGCCAGGTCCTTCAGAGTTCGTGAAGGCATGAGGCAGGGGATTACCCGCCTCGACTCCCAAATGTGTCTACCCTGCACCTAAATTTTTATTGTAAATAGTCAATGTTAGAATAGAATATTATACCAAAGTTCTGTTTCTCCTACAGCCTGGGAGTGGTGGTGTGGTTCTTTTGCTTTTGTGCCCATTTCAACGACAGAGAGGCCCTCACACTCCCCCTTGAAACATTGTGGAATCACATCTTGTATTGGAGAAGGGCCAAGCCCCTCTTCCTGGCTCCTGAAGGACACCCCCAAGTTTTCCTTACTCAGAGGATAGGTTCGCTTCTGTGTCATTCACCTGGGCCAGGGACAGGAACAGTACCTCGGAACTCCTGGGACCTCGAGGTTGGAGGCCCTGTCACAGGCAAAGCAACAACCCCTGCAATGTGGGTGTTTTCTGATAGCACTCGCCAGGACCAGGTCCTGCCGCAGAACAGTGGCTGCCTTTCTACAGTGTTGGAGGCAGCGGGAACACGTTCTACCTCTCATGTTGAGGTGCCTTCTCACCAGATATTAGGAACTGGTGGTTTCTCTGGTTCCATCAGTGAATTACATCAGCACCGAGTCGGGATAACACTGTGAAAATATCAAACCTGTTTGTGCATGAAACAAGGCCACACACTGGTCATGTGCAGGACTGAGGAGGGCAGGTCCATCTTCCCCCTCAGGCCTTCTTATGGGCTCCACCATCAATATTTGCCTAGACTGGAGTCCTCCTGGCATTCTTGTCCCTGGACTTTGAATTTCTTTCCCTCATGGATTCTTGTCCAGGGAAAATGTTTGTGATGCAGCTTTAAGGCTATGGCTGGGCCTCATTCATAGATATGAACTCTCAATGAACTAGAATTTCCAGCCTCCCTGAACTTCCTCACACGATGCTCTTTTAAAAAGATTTTTATTTATTTATTTTCAGGCAGAGGGGAAGGGAAGGAGAAAGAGAGGGAGAGAAACATCAATGTGTGGTTGCCTCTTGTGCACCCCCTACTGGGGATCTGGCCCCCAATCCAGGCATGTGCCCTGACTGGGAATTGAACTGGTGACTCTTTGTTTTGCAGACTGGTGCTCAATCCACTGAGCCACTCCAGCCAGGGCCACAACGCTCTTTAAGGAGGAAATTCCCTGGAGGCCATGTGCTCTGTGGTTTCTCCTTCCTGGCTGGGCTCTGATGGACCACAGACTGAAATCCTGACTAGTGAATGACCCTGCGTCTCTCCCTTGTTACCCCAGTGACTTCTGGCTTCCATGGCTCTGAGCTCCATGGTCTCAGACTATCATCACTTGACACACTCAGCCACATTGTTACTGACTGGTCCCCAAGGAGCAGCAGGCCTGGCCTGTGGAGCATGTAGCCCCTGGGCTGGCTGTGTTTTTTCTCACAGCCTTGTGCTGTGGTTATACTATGGGAGTGTGAACCTTGCTGTTCAAAGCTTTGAAACATGAGTCATGAGAGAGGCATGGGTTCAGCAGGAAAATGCCACCACACTGATGATCCACAGGCATGCATGGACACAGTGTTACCAGTCAAAATACTAAAATGCTTCCAGTCTGGGTGGTACACAGTCATGGTACTGAGCTCACCTCCAGTCTCCACCCCATCATTAGGAGCTCAGTGTTACCACCTGGCATTTTGAACCTCAGACCTGGAAACACCCTGCAAGAGCGAGGGTCAGATGAATTGCCTGACACTTCTGAGTTGTCCCCCTCCTTTCTGAGGGGTGCAGCTGTCACCCACTCACAGCAACCTGGACTCTGACAGTGAAGCCTTTTTGGGATAGCTAGAAGCTGAGTATAAATCCTGGTTACCAGTGGCCAGGCCCTTTTGGACGGAGCACAGCCATCCAGGAAAAGCAATCGCTAAAAAGAAGACAGATAAGGCTACACTTTTTTTCTCCAAAGAGAAAGAGAAGCGCCAGGTCCAGGGCTCATCCAGGGCCAGGAGGAAGGCCCTGGTGTCTGAAGCGTTTCTCCTGCAGGACTGTGAGACCTCTGAGAGCAACCTTTCATAGGTGCCGTGGGAACCACTCTGGGAAGGGAAGGTCCCCCGATAGCAGAATGCACGATCGCTGTTCTACAAGGACCACACGTGCAGCAAGGGTCTCTCTCACCAGTCTTCCCTTTTTCACTTTGATGTGAACATGTCTGTGTCTTTATCTACACACATAATGCCCTCAGGCTTATTCATAACAGAATAAAGAATACAGCAAATCCCTGTTTTTACAACTGTATTTTTTTCACAGCTGGTATGTGTAACCACCAAGCCACTCAGCTGGTTGTGGTTCTTGGCCTGGTGGGATGACCTTCAGCTTTAATCCTGAAGGGTTTGGTTTATTAGTAGCCTTTCCTGGACCGGTTTCTTGTAGTTTTCCATTGACTTCAGTCATGGGGCATGGTGACCGTGGTAATACACTAAGAAATCTTCTAAATTTGAGAGGTGGGCCTCTCTGCCTCAATCATCTGAGCCAGGACAAAAATTTTATTCTTTGACAGTTGATTTAAATGCATGAGGGAACCAAAGTGGCCGGGGGCAGTCTTAACTTTTAGCTCAGTGACTTTCAAAGCCCGGACCCGTCAGGAATTCAGGCCACTGGACCAGCAGAGAAGAAAGTCACACGGACGGACGTGCAGCCAAGAAGCTGCCAGTGGGTCACTAGGGGTCACAGTGGTGACGGTGAGTGCTGCCACCCCCGTTTCCACCCTTGATCACTGGGCCCATGAATTTTTGTCAGGGACATCACTTTTGTGAGCGTTCATGCTGAACTTAGATTTACAGCAATTATTACTTGTCTTTGTTCTATTTTATTTCCTTTTGAAGAAATCATCCCTGGGTGTGGTTGAAAGACATCTTCCCTAAACCTCCATGGGGAGGGTCTCTTCTGTTATTTCGGTTAAGTAGTATGAAATACTTTGGCCAAATTATTGTAATGAATTTTATTTAATTAAAAGCCAAAATTACAGACACAAGGGATCTCTTGGGATAGGGGTTCCTCTACGTGAGGCTTCTCTATACCAGTGGGTTACCCAAGGACAATCCCACCCACCCCAGGAGGCACTTGGCAATGTCTGGAGACATATTTATTTATTTATTTTTAATGAATATAAAAATGTTAATTTTTATATTATCTTTTATCCTCACCCAAGGACATTTTTTTCCCATTGCTTTTAGAGAGAGAAGAAGGGAGAGAGAGAAACATCGATGTGAGAGAGAAGCAGGTTGATCGCCTCCAATAAGCACCCAGACTGGAGATCGGTGCCCGTACTGGGGATCGCAGGCATTCAGACTGAGGCTCACCGCGCCCATGCTTGGACCCACAACCTAGGTATGTGCCCTGCCTGGGAATTGAACCTGCAACCCTTTGGTTAGGGGAGGACGCTCCAACCAACAGAGCCACAGAGCCGGAGACATCTTTAGCTGTCACAACAGTGGGAGGTTGCTCCTGGCATCTGGTAAGTAGAAACCAGAGACACCGCTAATCTTCCAACGCACAGTAGACTCTGCCACCGGAAGCGATGTGGTCCAACGTGTTAGTGGGTCCGAAGGTGAGAAACCCTGCGCCACACACCCGCAGCTTCTAGATGGACCACAGACCAACACTTAGCGACACTTCACTGAAATTGTTTACATATCCAGCTCTACAACATTAGGTTACCACTGTCCAATGGTAACATGTCGGCACATTGTGGCATCCAATGAACGAGTAAAGGAGTGAACAAATGAAAGATGAGCGTCTCAGCCCCTCGTGTATGGGGATTTGCTGAAGATTCCATTCATTCATTCGACAAGTACACTCACATGGCCATTCTGTCCCAGGCCGTGTGCTGGGCATGGAGATAGAGGATAGGTTTGGTCTCTGAAAAACTCACAATCAAGTGAACCAGACTACTTAGAGACACACAGAGCAGACGCTGTTATTAGTGGAGTGCCAGGGGCATACAGAGGTGGGGAATGTAAAGGAGAGCTTCCTGGAAAGGGGCCCTGTGTGCTGTGTGGCCCTGTTCTAGCCCCTGGGATATGAGAAGAAAAAGAGAGGTGTGCCCCTGCTCTGGCGAAATGCCAACTCATTGGCCTCCTGAAGCATGATGAGGAGTTCTCCAAAGAGAGGAGATGGTGGAAGAGCATTTCAGGAGGTGGGAACAGAATAAGCACAAATAGAAAAGTTCAGCTCAGAAGAATCTCTGTAAAAGTTCAGTTTTTCCCCTCATTGGGTTACTTTCCATGGGGGAGCTCCCACAGCCCCCAGCATGTGGGCCTGATTTTGTCTGATTCTGACATTAGGCAGTGACCTGCTCTGTGCTGAGAGCCTCCGCCTGTCTTCCTCTCGGTGGTCCCAGGCCAGGTTCCCCAGAGTTTATCCAGGAAGAGAATCAGCTAAATTTCTGCATCATTAGCTGAAACCTCAGTAACCCTGACCATACATCCTGGATTACTTGTCCTGCTTATGGACACCTAGGACAAGGTAGGGTTTCTGTCACCCCTCCCATCTCTCCTTGCCCTGGGTGCTCTCTCATTCCCATCTGACTCACACATATTTCAACCCTGTTTCAACCCTTCAGTTTACCTAAGTGTCCTGGGTTCTCTCACTTTCCAGAGATCATGTGATAGCTGCCTTCCCAATTCCCAGATGGGCACACTCAGGCTCAGAAAGGGGAGTGGCGTACCTGAGATTTCACAGTGAGTTGGGGGCTGAGCCAGGATTTGAACTCAGGTCTCTCTCACTCCAAGGCCTATGTTCTTTCGCTGGCTCTAGGGGCTGCCTCCAGTTTCTGGAGGCCCCCATCTCACCCACTTTCCCTGTTCTTAGTTCTCCATCAAACTCTGTGGAGACAGCCAGCTGCAAGGCATACTTTGACCCTGCCTGGTGGCTGACTTGAAATAAGTTGAGGAGATTGGAAGCATTTGGCTGAGCTGGTGGCCTGTGACTCTGAGATCCTGTGGCATATCTTTGAGCTGGAAGTCAGTGACATGGTGCCCACTCTCCCCATATCCCTGTCAGCTAACCCTACCATCCCCTTCCACAGGTCTCTGGGAGGTGGAAAAAGATTAATGTGAGGGGGCCACCAGTTCTCAGCATCCACCACCTTTTGGACACTTCAACCAATATCGGTCCAATAATATTTACCATGGCTTGGCTTGATCATCTCATACAATTCTCACAACAGCTTTGTGAGGTGGGTACAGTAATTTTCCCCTTGTTCAGATGGGACAAAAAAGGCTCAGTGAGATGAATATTCCAAGAAATGTGCAAGCTGGGTTTGCACCCACGTCTCTGAGGGGCGGGTGGAGGAACTAGGACATGTGTATCACAGAGAAGGGTCATGGAGCACATGCTTTGACTATTGATTATTAAAGTTTGAATATTTCCGAACTTCAGTTCCTTTGTCTGTGACATAGGTATGAGCGTAATTATTTACGATAATATACAATGAACTGACCTGTGGCATTGCCCAGCGGGTCCCTATGCCCTGGACAAGGACACTCTCTGTGTCAGCTGTGAGCAGCTGCCATCCTTTTGCACCTCCACAGGTCCCACATTCTCTTTCGTTCCTCATTTTTGCTCATCTCTCCCTGTCCTTATCCTATCTCTGTCTACCTGTGCAGGTTATGCCCACCCGCCCTGGGCCACCAGCCCCAGCAGTGAATATTCTAAAGCTTTTGGAAACTCTAGAATCTTGTAAGTTCCAGCTAATGTACCTGAGCAACCCAGGAGCCCTCCGCCTCCACTCCCCACCTCTTCCCCTCCCCCAGGCTCCAATGAACAGGAACCAACACTCAATAAATTTGAAGGCATGGCCACGTCCTCTGTGGTATCTCCAAGGTGATGTGATGATTCCCCACCCCAAGCCCATGATTGTTTTTTATTTTTTTGTTATGTCTCTCCATCATCTATGGTGGCCATAGTTTTGGTAGGAATCCTGACTTCTCTTTCCAGCCCTACCGGCAGGCACTCCTTTCTTTGAAGACGGTTTCAGTCTCTCCTGCTGGATTTTAATTGTGAGGCCTTGGAGGAGAGGTGGGGAAGATGGCATCAGTCCAGGGAGGACCAAGGCTGACTCCTGAGTACACGACATGACTACCCAGGTCCCTACAGATTCCTTGAACACCAGGCCCGCCCCAGCACTCAGGGTCCTAATCCATTTCTCTGTCCTGTTTCTGAAACCTACAGGTGGCCTGACTATGAGATCATCCCACCAACACTCAGGACTGAGTGTATTTATCCAGTGGCCAGTTTCCCAAAGCCCACTCACTGAGAGACTGATTTCCCAGTTTACCCAATGAACCAATTTACCAACAGCTTGCTTTGAGAAATGTTCCCTGTGTATCTATTAAACTGCCATGCCTTTATTCTCATGGTTTTATGAATGTGCTCCTTGTTACTATATGCAGTTGACCTTTGACCAATGTGGTTTTAACTAAAAGAGGTTAACTTATATGCATATTTTTTCAATAAATACTTGTACTGTTTTTTAAAATCTAATTTATTGGGGTGATACTGGTCCGCAAAACCATACAGGTTTCAAGTGTGCAACTCAATAAACATCATCTGCACATGGTGTCATGTGCCCGTCGCCCCAAGGGGTCTCCTTCAGTCCCCACTCCCCCCACCTTTGCCCCCCTCTGCCCAGTCCCCACCCCCTTTCCCTCCGGCCATCACCACACTGCTGTTCACATCCACGGGTCATGCATATATGATTTTTGGCTAATTTCTTCACCTTCTTTCATCCAGTCTGCCCTACCACCTCCCCTCTCACATCTGTCAGTCTGTTCCATGTGTCCACGCCTCTTTCTATCTTGTCAGTTTATTTTGTTAGTTGGATTCCACATATAAGTGAGATCATGTGGTATTTGTTTTTCTCTGACTGGCTTAATTCATTTAGCATAATAGTGTCCAGGTCTGTAATAAAGTGTTTGCACAGCAGAAGTAACCATCAACAAGAGGAAAAGGGAACCCACCAAATGGGAGAAAGTATTTGCCAATGATACATCTGATAAAGGGTTAATTCCCAAAATTTATAAAGAACTTATAGAACCCAACACCAGGAAGACAAGCAATCCAATTAAAAAATGGGCAAAGGATCTGAATGGACACTTCTCTAAAGAGGACACATAAATGGTCCATAGAAATATGAAAACGTGCTTAACATTGTTAGTCATCAAACAAGCAACAAGTGCTGGCGAGGATGTGGAGAAAAGGGAACTTCCGCGCACTGTTGGTGGGAATGCAGATTAATGCAGCCACTGTGGAAAACAATATAAAGTTTCCTCAAAAAATTAAAAATGGAACTCACTTTTGACCCAGTGATCCCGCTTCTGGGAATATATACTAAGAATTCCAAAACACTAATGTGAAAGAGTATATGAACCTCTATGTTCATTGTAGCATTATTCACAATAGCCAAACGCAGGCAGCCCGAGTGCCCATCAGCAGGTGAGCGGAGGAAAGAGCTGTGGTGTACTTACGCAGTGGAAGGCTACGTGGCGGTAAAAAGGAAGGAACTTCCTGCAGCAGGGATGGAACTGGAGACTATTATGCTAAGTGAAATAAGTCAGTCAGAGAAGATAAATACCACGTGATCTCACTTATGAATAGAGTTGAGTGAACAAAATAAACTGACAAACAACACAGAGGTGTGGATATACGTGGAACAGACTGACAGCTGTGAGAGCGGAGGGGTGGGGGGACCGGATGAAAGAAGGTGAAGGGATTAACCAAAGAACATGTATGCATGACATGTAGACACAGACAGCAGTGTGGTGGTGGCCAGAGGGACAGAAGGGCGAGGGGAGGTGAGGATGGGCAAATGGGGGCGGAATGGGGACGTCTGTAATAGTGTCAACAATAAAAAATGTGGAATGAGTGATTGTTTTGTAGAGTAAGACGGTTTAAAGAAGAGAATAAGAATTGCTAAATTCTTTTTTTTTAAAGATTTTATTACTTTATTGTTGTTCAATTACAGTTGTCTGCATTTTCCCCCACCACTCCCCTCCCCCAAGCCAATCCCACCCACCTCCCCTGCTCCCACCCTCCCCCTTGGTTATGTCCACGTGTCCTTTATAGTGGTTCCTGGAAACCCTTCCCCACTGTCCCCTCCCCCCTCCCCTCTGGCCATTGTTAGATTGTTCTTAACTTCAATGTCTCTGGTTATATTTTGTTTGCTTTTAAGAATTGCTAAATTCTGAGTAGTGGTTATCTTTGTATGCATTAAGATTGAAAAAGGATCAGAAACAAATGTTTAGAGTGACTCATTTGTATTTGTGCATTTTAACTTTTTTAAGAATTGCAGTTTGAACAGTGAACTGAATATACTACTTATATTAAAATATTTTTATGAAAATTTTCAAAAATTTGCAGAAGCAGGGAACAGAGAAAAGCCAACTCCTGTGTATTCATCATCTTAACTCAAAAATGATCAACTCCTAAGTGAGTTGTATTCTCATCTCCTGGAATGAGCTGGCCATACATGCCTGAGAGTGCATGATTTTGTCTGTAAACATGTTAGTATCTGTTAAAGACAGGGATCTTTAGAACAGAAACACATTATCAAACACTACAATTAAAATAAGTTTTTCACATAATCGAATATCTAGTCAGTCTTCCAATTTGTCCAACTGTCTTGCTTGTTCATTTCCTGGTTTCACATCTGATTTGATTCAGGATCTTTATAAAATCCATAATTTGCAATGGTTAATCTATATATGAAGTCAGTCTTAATCTCGGTAGCGCCTCCATGTTTAGATGGGTGTGGGGAGGGACGACGATGATGATGATGATGATGATTGTGTGTGTGTGTGAATTATCTTTCCGAGGAAGGGAGTTTTCATAAAGTTGAACTGCAGATGAGACAGGTCCCTTTCTCACTTCTCTAACGTGGCATTCTTTGTTTTTCTTGGACTTTGGGTTTTGATCTTATTTTTGATGAACCCAGTGTGTACTAATTCTGCTTCTGGGCTTCATCCAATATGCAAAGGCCTCCCAGACTGAGGCAGGGGACAGCACAGGAAGGACTCTGAGACTGCACTGCTGTGACTGGCCAGTGCCTAGTGTCCTGGTTGCCAGGAAACACCTTTTACTACTTAGGCAGGATGGATAGTAAACCGAGGCAGGAAGGACGAGGGAGACATGTCTCACACGCTGACTCAGCAGTCCTGAGCCTGGTCCGATAATATTGCCAGGTGTTCCAATATCACAAGAACATTATGTTAGCAGGAAAGGAAGGAAGTCCTTGAAATTCTATGTAGCATATCCACTGTCTAAGAAAGGAAGCCTTGAAACTGTGCTTTCATCCCAAGGTCTGGAATGCGGGAGAGGGTCCACGGTGCCCAGAGAAGAAGCCCATAAAACAACTTTGGTTAATTGCCCACCTCTGGTCACTATCTGTTCTATGAGGGAGTCCCTAATGCTTACAGAAAGAGCCCATAAATAACTTTGGAAAGTGCCCCAATTTTAATTAACTGCCTCCTGTTACGTATTTGTTTTAATAACAAGATGAACGAATGGAGTCTGGAGCAAGATAAGGATTTGGGCTAACAGACCCCCACACATACATAAGTTTGGGCAGTCACGTCCCCCCAGGAAAGCTGGCACCACATTTACCCATTAATCAATATGTAACTTTTTTCTCCTGTCCCACCAACTATGTAAGTCCTCAGAACAAAGGTCTCTCTCTCTCTTCCTTGGGGACTTGGGCGCTCTTGGCACTCTTGGCTCCTCGGCCACTGGGCCTCTGGCCACAGGGACCTTGCCACCCTGGTCTTCAGCTGTTCTTACTTTTGGGCCCTGCATTGCCCTGAAACTTTGCCTTTCACCCCCCATTCTAGCTGGTCCCGTTCTCTTCCACGGGAATGGGTCATTAATAAACCCATTACACGCTAATGGATTTGCCAATCTGTAATTCTTTACATGTGTCAGCACGAAGAACCAGGTCTCTCCCATTAACAAGACCATACTCTAGAAAGTTCCACACATACTGTGACAGTTCCGTCCTTTCACACTGAGTAACTTTCTTTATGTGATGTAAGCCTGAGCATGTGTCATGCAAACACCTACTTCACTGTGCTCTGCCTTCACCATCACAATGCAAGACCTGAACAGCAGGGCACCACCTGTTTTGTTCACCTTCCTGTTTTCACAAATGTACGGGAATGTGTGTGCACGTACATAGAACACATTTAAATACATACGAGGTTACAAAATGACAGGAAGGGCAGGGAGAACAAAATTAGAGCAACCAGAATGATTTTCAAGAAACTGTATCAAAAAAATTGAGTGGAACGTCAAAACTAACAGAAACAAGATCTGAAATAGTAATAACTTAATGATATCAACATGGATTAGCAATTAAAGTGGCAGAGGCATTGACATAGAAGATGATGTTTAATGTTCCTGGACATGGTGGCAAACAGCAGATGCTCAGCAATTAGTTGTTGAATGAATCAGGAATTAAGTCTCAGTATATAAGTACATTTAACACATGGTAAGTTTGCATTTCAATATATTTGGAAAGACTGGGTTGTTGAGTGAGAGCTGGCAAAATAAGCATCAAACTGGAAGCAAGTGAAGTTGGTCACTTACATTACAAAAAATCAGAGGGATTGCCTATTCACTGGAAGGCTGACCAATACTTTTTAGGTGAACAGATAAGAAAACTACATATTAATTTTTATGGGTGGGCCAAACTGTAACAGGGTGCAGCCAAAGGGGGCCCCAAAAAGGGATTTGTAATGGGGTCCCGAACTCAGGCTGTCCAGGAAATATTAGTAAAAAAATATATAGGATGTCCTCACCCCCAAGTCTGAGCTGGGGGATGGGACGCATGGAGCAGGGCCATTGAGAGCTGTTTTGCATAGCAACAGCTTTTGCAGCTAACCTCTGGCATGGTCATTTAACATATATATAAGTTTTAACTGGTTTCATGGATGTGTTAAATAGCTGTGGCCATGCTTTGAGCCAGGGGGATGGGAGTGACTTCCACCCAGGATGTAACTGGGAGACAACTTCCCCTGGTTACAGAGTCTGCTTAAGAGCTTGGAGATGATTGGCTCTACGCCATGGGGCCGTGCCTGCCTGGACATACTGTGGAGCCCAGTAAAGCTGGACGAATGCGGAATGCTGGCAGGTATAGCTGGTTGTGGGCGGAGTCAGAGATGGGGCTGCAGAGGAAGGTGGCGCTGGGATTGAAACACAGGTGCAGTAGCCAGGCTTGGTTGGGACCACGTGGCTCTGGGGTGCTCCCTTTTGCCATGTGGCTCAGGAGGCAGGAGAGACTTTCCCTGGAAGGGAAGGGGTGAAGGGACTCTTGCTGGTGGACCATGAGAAGGTGCCATGTGGTTTTGGGTTAACTGGAGATGTGGCGGCCACGCAGCTGATGGTGCCGGGCTGCCTGAGCCACGGACTTCTACCTCTTTTCCTGAGATACGGCACCCGGACTGGGCAGAGGGGAAAGCAAGGACTGTGCGTCTGTGGGTGTTCTAAAGGGCTTTAGTATCTTAATGAAGACATGAAGTCATTGCTCTAAGTCTGTATAACTTTCTAAATAAATAATTCCTTTCCTTTTCACCAATCTCTGGCATTGACAGATGCCTTTCCCCTGGCAGTGTGCAAGGTGAACCTAGTACGGGGTGGGGGACCCCCGGAGCACAAGGATGGGTCCTTTAGGTAATAGTATATCATTCGCCACCGCCTGCCCTCCCACCCTCCCACCCTCCCAAGAGACTCAGAAGAAGACAGACATATTTAACTAAATAAAATATAAAACATTTTTATTGCCAAAATGTCTCCCAAAAGTCAGTTGAGAAACAATAATTATGAAAAATAATTTGAAAGGCTGACAATGGTAGAATAATAGGCATATATGAGCATACAATACTAATACTCAAAATGGTCATCAAATATATGAATTATTGATCAAAGTCAGTAATAGAAAACAACAGAAAAAATCTCTTTCACACCCATCAGCCTGCGGGAAACTTAAAGAGCTGGGGCTGGACTTTTGAACAGGTAGCAAAGGCGCACTCTGTTTTTTCCTGGCAGAACTGTGGACTGTTACCACATTGGGAAAACTGTCTGAAGGCAGAGCTACACACACTACAAGGACCTGAGTCTCTAACGCAGGGCTCCTCAGTCTCTGCAGGACTGACATTCCGCGCCAGGTCTTTGTCCGAGGTGTGGTCTCTCCCGGGCACTGCAGGAGGTTTAGAGCATCCCTGGACTTCACTGACACCTCCCATGTGACAGCCAAAAATGTCTCCAAAGATTGCTCTGTGTCCCCTGGGGGAACAGTATTGCCTCTGGTGGAGAACCAGAGTTTTAATGTAACAATCTCAAAATATTTTCTTATATTGTTATAATAGCAATGTATTGAGAAAGTATACCTTAGATTTCAAGTGCGACTACCACAGCTAAACTGGAATATTACATGGCACGGTAATAATGAATTGGCATCACATTAGTTGATTGGAGGGAAAACTATGGGTATTGCTGAGCAGGAGGGAAGTGTGGACACACAGAAGAAAAAGACTGCAACACAAGGAGCACTTCTGATGGGCAGGAGGCTGCGCATGCGTTTGTACAAAAACACATGAGTGTGTATGTGAGCATAACATAGGAAGAGAAGTTTTAAAAAAACGAAGAGCTTATGGTATAGAGATCATCAGTAGGACTGAAAATAGGTTAAAAATAGGTTTCAAAATAATTTTATGAACAGAATTGAGTGAGAATCTAAAATTAACTTATCGAAAGACAAAATAATATTTTAAGGATATTAACATGGGTCACTGATCCAGTAGATTTCTAAGGACTTGGAAATAAAAAAATACAATAAGAGGGGTTTTTAAAAATGCAGAGGAAGGAGCCTCTCAGTTACAATTTCTTATGTAAAGAGATGGATTTTCTACTCACCTGGCTAGGGAGATACCAGGTCATGAAGGTGGATTCCCCAGGGTGAGGCTCACCCATTACACTCTAGGTGTGCTGACCCCTGGGATTTCCGAAAATGTGGGAAACTCGACCGCATAATTTGTGGTAGTGGGGGACTCACTGTGGTAGTGGGTAGTGCTCGCGGTCTCCCCTAAGATGGATTTAAATGGGATACTTACGGGAGGAAAGGTGATCTTTAGTCCAATGTGAATATAATGGCTGAAGATGATGTGAGGTTTAGAAATAGATCTACTCACAGAAGGCCAAAAGGAACAGTAAGGAATAACAGACAAAAAAACAAGTTAGAAAGATGTATAGAGATGATTTGTCAGCGCTGGGTTTGCAGAACCACGCTCTGGCATTTGTTCTCGTATTTGGAGACAGCGTCCCTGGTCACTCGCTCTGCGGCTGGTTTCGGACAACTCGTGTGTGTTTATTTTCTTCATTTTCAAGGCTCTGGGGCAACTTACTTTTTAAATGCTGAAAATAATAGTAGTTTTTAATTTTTCTTTTGAGTGTTCTGACATATGATTAGTGCACTTTCTTGCTTTAATTTTATTTTTCAATTATGGTTGACATTCAATATTGTATTAGTTTCAGGTGGACTGCACAGTGGTTAGACAATCATGTAATTTACAAAGGGATGCCCCAATATTTTCAGTACCTGCCTGGCACCACACTTAGTAACTAAGTTATTACAATATCACTGACTATATTCCCTACGCTGTACTTTACATCCTTGTGACTATTCTGTAACTACCAATTTGTATTTCTTAATACCTTTTTTTTCAGCCAGCCCTCCAACCCCCACCCCTCTGGCAACTGTCAGTCTGTTCTCTAAGACAGATAAGTATATCTAAGATCTCTCGTTGGGGGTTCATTTCCCTGCAACGAAGAGAGATTTAAAGGACACCCATGTTTGTGTGGGAAAGCTGGTGGCTCTGGTCCACATGACTGACAGGATCGCAAGCTCTCTCTTCAGTCATCCTTTGATCAGAAAGGATGGATGGAGTCCTGAGCATCATGGAGATAATGATGGACAACACGAACAGTGCTCACTCATCATCCCTTCTGTGGTTATGGGAAATTTAGAAGGGGGAGTATATTGCCTTTATAGCAATGAAAGGAGTCATATTATAGGGAGCACTGGAAGTTTCTAAGTAGAAACACTAGATAGTTCAATAAAAAATAGAACAATGCTAATCAGTTCTTTACCCATATGTATTATAAACCCCTTTACACATGGACACCAATCTTTCTTTTTTTTCCTCTTAAAAATTTTTTTTTGTTGTTGTTCAAGTACAGTTGTCTCCATTTCCCCCCACACCCCTCCCACCCCAGCCATCCCCACCTCCCTCCTTTGATTACTCATGGACACCGATGTTTCATACTCCTAGATGCACATCATGAGGAAAAATGTTTTGCACAGTAATTATACAATTTGGGTTTCATTGTATTGAAGGTCATCTGTGATTCAAGGTCATATTAGGTCAGCTTTATTAACATCTGTCTTTCACTGAAGACCTGTTGGAGACATGTATTTGGGAATCGTTTTGTGAAGGGCTTAGGAGGGATTGTGAACACTGAGCTGAAGGGGAACTGGATCCTAATGAGGAGAATAAAATCCAGGGACAGGCTATTAAACAGGGGCACGGGCATGTTAGAGTCTAGCTTATCAAAAGAACAGTTCAGACATAAAGATATATAAAGGAATGTCAGACATAAAAGTGAAAAACAGTGGTTTCAGATTTTCCTCACTTGTAAAATTGTATACATTTCCTTGGTAATTAAGTGTACTTCTCCCCATAGGAATAGTACAATTCAGGATGATTCTTTTAGTAAAAAAAATTATTTCATATGATATATGTCATTTTGAGAAAAATTATTAAAAAAACCCATGTTGTCTCATTAGGTAAATGGGATTTTCCAAATACTTCTGACCCATGATGGAAATAAATTTGGGAAAGTAGAAAAATGACAAAGGAAAAAGCTGTGGAAGATAAGAGAGAAGAAGGCTTAATAAAGTGAATTTCTGAAATTGAATAGAGAAGTTGAGGTCAAAGAAATGGAAATTCCAGGAAATAAATGGAAAGAGAAGGTTCTACTGCCATAGTCTGGAAATAATCACAATACTTCACTCTGAGCCTTTGACCTCGACAATCATGGGAACGACTTCAGGACAATTGGCCTGTTTGTCGTTTCCTTCACAAAAAAATGCTATCAGAGCTTGTTTGATGTCTCTGTTCCTGAGACTGTAGATGAAGGGGTTCAGCATGGGTGTGACCACGGTGTACATCACTGAGGCGACTGCACTTGACTGTGAGCTGTGTGTGGCAGCAGAGCTGAGGTACACACCTAGGCCTGTACCATAAAATAAGGAGACAACCGAGAGGTGAGACGCACAGGTGGAAAACGCTTTATACTTCCCCTGAGCTGATGGGATTGCACGTATGGAAGACACGATCTTAGAGTAAGAGCAAAGGATACCAGCAAAAGGATCACCACCAAGCAGGAGAGCTGAAAAATACAGCACGATGTTTTTAAGAAAGGTGTCAGAATAGGCGAGTTGGGACATCTGACTGAGCTCACAGAAAAAGTGGGAGATTTCTAAGACTGAAGAAGGACAGCCTCAATGCCATTAAACTCTGTAACAAGGAATTCAGGACACTCATGATCCAGGACACCAGGACCAGCAGTCCACACAGCCAGGGGTTCATGATGACCGTGTAGTGCAGGGGGTGACAGATGGCCACATACCGGTCACAGGCCATCACAGTCAAGAGAAGTATGTCCAACATTACAAAGAGTATGAAAAAATACATCTGTGTGATGCAGCCTGCATAGGTGATGGCTTTGCTCTGTGTCTGGATGTTCACCAGCATCTTTGGGATGGTGGTGGAGGTGAAACAGATGTCTACTAAGGACAGGTTGGAGAGGAAGAAGTACATGGGTGTGTGGAGGTGGGAGTCTGAAGTGACAGCCAGAATCATGAGCAGGTTTCCCAACACAGTGATGAGGTACATGCAGAGGAACAGCCCAAATAGGAGGGGCTGCAGTTCTGGTTCCTCTGATAGTCCCAGGAGAAGGAATTCTGAAATTTGCGTACCATTGCCTGGTTCCATACACTGGAGGTGATAGTAGGAAAGAGGAAAATAACATGACTAAGTCACAAAACTTGAAAATGCTACAATTTATATTGTGAGTCAAAAATTAATTTTAATATATTGTCCATAGGTATGGCCCCATTTCGGGAAATCCCCCATGACACCTGTGATATGAAACTTTCATATTGATCATCTTTTCCCCTAAGGCATCATGTATTCTACAGTTTTAATGAGAAATTTTTCATGTACAAGGTGGGACCCCAAACCTCCCCCGACTTATTTATAAAATATTGTGCATTTATTTTTATATGTTTAAATTTCTATCACCTTCAAAGTACTCTCCATTAGGTCCAATACACCTATCGAGATGTTTTCCCACTGCTCAGAACAGTGTTTGATGCCTCTTAGTGCTTCTGCTGTTTTGTTTTTTTTTCCACTTCTTTCACATCGCCAAAATGTTTCCCTTCGAGGGTTTTTTTCATCTGGGCAAACAAAAAAAGATCTCATGGGGTGACACTGGGTGAGCAGGGAGGGTGGGGCAAGGGGGTCATGCTGTTTTTGGTCAAAAACTACTGAACACTCAGTGCAGTGTGAGCAGGCGGGCTCGTCAAATGCATTGGAAGAGTCTTCAGAAATGATTCACAGAAGCCAGACGCAGACTCTTGCAGCGCCAGCTGGCGCAGACACAGACGGGTCCCTAGAACACTTACATAACCAGGGAAGCCTGCACTACAAGGTGCCCACCCTAAAAAAGATAATTCCAGGCTTTTTGGGTCCCTGCTCATATTTTAGGAATGCAAATTGAGCGCTGACCGTGTCTTCTGCACTGCCCAGGCTGTGAGTGCAGCATGCTGAAGAACACAATTTCCTGCAAGGCAATGATGGAGGAAGAAGATAGAAGCAAATAATAAAAATGTATAGCATTTCCGATGGTGACAGGTGGTATGATGAAAGGAAAGCAGGTATAAAGAAATGAATGGGGTGTTTAATTTTTCATGGGTATTTATGCAAGACCCCAAACAAAATGGCATTAGTGCACAGAGCTCCAGTAAGAGAGGAAGGAGATTCAAGGTTACATGGGAACGTGTGTGCTTGGCAGAGGGACTGGTCCATGCATTTGTTTCAATGTTCAGCCTGAGAAAGGGAGCCAGCGTTGGCAGTGAGTGAGCATGAGGAAGAGGAGGAGAGAAGGTGTTGGACACATTGGAGTGACGTGGCCTTGCTGCTACTGCTGAAACCTCAGACACAGGGACTTCCTCGTCCACACTCCTCTTGCCCTTGGTTGATCTTGTTGCAAATGTGTCCCATAAAGGAGACAGATCCCCTCGTCAGTGTCTCCTTTTGAGTTCTGGCCCCTGTATTGTAAGCGTTACTTTGCCACATTGCCACACATGCTCCCTAGTCCCCCTGTTTTGAGGACTACTCACATCCACACACACACACTATGACTATGGTGGTATTATTTGTATGTCTTTTTCAGCCTCAGCCATACTGATTCAGCCAGGAGTGGCTACAACCAAGTTGGCCAGATCGTTGCCCTGTACACCGTAGAAATGGTTCTCAGCAATTCCAGTCCTTAGCCCTCCCGTGGACAAAAAAAACTTGGGCTCTATGTGGGGATAGCCATTTTCTGTTGTGTATTTAAACTACCATTAAAGAAATCTGACTCCTTTCCCACTCCACTGGCCTCATCAGAGCCTCCCCTCAGCTCCTGATTGAATCGGCATTCCTGCACCTATGCTATAGGGAACCTCTCCGTGTGTGATGTGACCTGTGGCTCAGCTCTGGTTCTGACAGCAGACAGATGCGCGTGGCGTGCAGAGAACATCCATGGATAGATCTCCTGTGGGGAATCAGGCATGCATTGTCCCTAGGCTGCTTTTAAACTTGCTCTTGCAAAAACTCCCTCACCTGGGATGGAGACAGCAGAAGTTTACTGTGACATGTGTTAGACTTCCCAAGCATGAATGTAAACAGCTCAGCCTTCTCTCCTTTACATTTGTAAATGACCTTTCTCTTTGAAGCAACTGGCAACATTCTTTCCTTTGTTATCTGTAACAGTATCCACTCAAATGATCCTATGCATAGTTAATGAAAATCATCCTGGATGCACCTAGAGAATCAATAAAAGCCTGTTGAGGCAGGGGTCGGGGCCCCTCTCTATATCACTTAGAGCTCTGCCATGTATCCCTTTTTGCCCCACGGGATTTCTCTAGTCCGAATGAATTTGTTCGTCACTTGTCTGGGGATACAGGACAAGCATTCCACAACCACATGCTGTCCTGCCGGATGGGACCACAACATCTGGCGCCCAGGAACAGGGATGACTGGAGGCTTCGAGCCGCAGTTGTGGAACCAACACACCAACGGGGTGGAAACGCGCGAGCATCAGCCCAGGTAAGGGCCAACTGACACTGAGGCTTCTTGGTAAGGTCATAGGGTGTGTTGGAATTCAGAGAAAAAGGGATTTCTTCCTAGGTCGCCCTCTTGTGATCGCGTTGTTTCCGTGTTATCTCCGCGTTATTTCCATACCCTCTTTAGTAAGCAGGAGCCTTGCTCTCTCTCTCCCAAGCATCCATCCCCATGGCACAACCCCCAACTAGGTCTCAGCTTGGGAGAAAGAGCAAAGATTTTCCCTCTAATCAGCTTTTGAAACAGTAACTGGTTACAGGGCTATTTACAAGCGTTTCAGCAAATCCTTTGTTTCAAGCCGCCTCTTGGGCCGTTTGAACTTGCCTTTTCCCTCCGTCTGCCTGCGCCTGCGTAAGGAAAAGCTGATAGTGAATGAGTGTTTTGGCTTTGACTGGACTCTGAAGATCCCTTTCCAGGAGAATTCAGTGTTATGTACAGGTTTTGTATGAGAGCTTTTGGCATTTGCCAAGCTCTGAAGATAAAAGGCACTTCCTCCCCTGGGCTCGAGAAATCGGGTGTTCCCACGTGAGTCGGAGCCTTGAGAGGGTGTCTGGGATCAATTCCCGAGACGTGCAGGGGCCTTATAGGGACCTCCAAAACAATTTACTTAAACTTCTGGCTCATCCAGGGAAGCGCCATATAAAGGCTGGTCACCTAGCGCTTAAAGCCGCCCCTTACAGTCCTAGACACCTGGGGAGAACCTGAGACCCATAAGCAGGGTTAGGGCACGAGACCCTCTCCCTGACTGTCTTTCACCAACAGCGCATCTCGACCCACCACACTATATTCCCAGGTAGCTAACTAGTTTTCAGCGCAGGCGGTGGAATCTGGAAAGGTAACAATCAAAAGTAGGAACCTTTTAATGACAAATGGGCTCTTCTAAGAACAGGAGCAATGTTTTAGGTCAATTCAGCAGCTTTTTAAGGCTGCTGGATGTCTCCCAGATGAGGGATCTTTAGATTTGGAAATATGGGGAAAAGCAGGGCAGGGAAGCCCTCATAATCAGAAAAAGCTTGAAAAAAAAAAAAAAAAAAAAAGAGACCGATGCGCGCCGGCCAGGCTCTCTTTCTGGGTTGCTGCAGCTGCAGCGAGTGTGACAGCCCCGCCCGGTGAGTCCAGCAGGGGCACAGGTGTGCGCTCACTCGCAGTGCAGCGGGGCCGAGTCTCTCTGCCAAGGGAGCGGGGAGGGAGTTGATTCTCCTCACTTCCCCTCCTCTGCGTGCGCATGCGAGAAGCAATCTTCACCGCCCACCCAGCACCTGGGCGCGGTCTGCTGCCACCGCAGAAGCACCGGGTCCACCCCAGGGGCCACAGTTCCACGCAGCGCGGAGCCTAGCAGCAAACTTGGCTTCATAATGGTTTTGATAAATCAATTAGGAACTTTATGCTGTTAAGTTAGAAGCTGTCATTTTCCTTCATCTCTAAAACATTTAATGAGAGATATATTTAAATGTTGTAATGAGTCATGGGCTGAGCTTAGAATCTTATGGAAGTCATCTCACCTATTTTTGTAAAAGCCCATGCTGTGATATACATAATATGACTGATTAGAAGCCTCATTCTACATTTGCAGAAATGTGACTGTTTAAAAAATTTTGTTTTGCTTATTTATGTCTTAGAGGGAGGGGGAGGGAGGGAGAAAGAGAGGGAGAGAAACATCAATGTGTGGTTGCCCCAGGCCCGCCCCCTACTGGGGACCTGGACCCCAACCCAGGTGTGTGCCCTGACTGGGAATGGAACCAGTGACCTTTTAAGCTGTGGCACGACTGCCAGCCCAGCCCACTGAGCCACACCAACCAGGGCAGAAATGTGATTCTTAAGGGTTATGGGATTGACCTCAAATTATGGACTGAGTAAGGGAGGTGTTTTGATGAGAATGCAAGAAGATATTTCTTGTTCTCATGCTCTAGGCCAGTGGCTCTCAATCACAAATGATTTTGCATCCAGAGAAACTTGCAAATACCTGGAGAAATTTTTGATTGTCGTATCTGGGGAAGTGATGCTGGCACTTAGGGGACTAAGGCCAGGGACGCAGTTCAACATCCTACCATGCACGGGATGACCCCCACAGAAGGAATGACCCAGCAAATATATCGGCAATGGGGAGGTTGAGAAACACTGTTTTAAACCAGAACTTCTTCAACATTAATGTGCATTTGAGTCACTTGGGGACCTTGTTCAAATACAGATTCTGATCAGGTAGGTCTAGGGTGGCCCAGAGATTCTGCATTTGTAACTAGCTCCCAGTTATTGATGTTGCCCATCTTTATTTGTGAACAACTCTGCGTTTTGAAGGCTACGGTCAGTGTCAGAATCAGGTGCAGGTCTTTTGAGGCCTTCTCCTCCAAGAATCCTCCCACCCACTTCAGGTCTGACCTTAGGGGGTCAAATGTTCAGCTTCTGTGTGCACAAGTTTCCAGGTGTTTTTGAATATTTCTCTTTAGACAGAAAATGAACTTCTTTTCTGAAGCCTTTGTTCACTTATAAACTAGAGAAATTCCATCTAGGGCACAGGTGGCAAACACAAGGCCTGCGGGCCGAATGCGGCCCTCCACCTTGTTTTATCTGGCCTGGCACCTTGTTTCTACCCAGCAACAGCACCGAGCTCTCGCTTAACTGTTAAGGAGTAGTTACATTTATACAGTCCTAAAATTATATTCGGCCCTTTGAAGGCAATCCTGAGGCTTATGTGGCCCCCGGTGAAAATGAGTTTGACACCCCTGATGTAAGGGTTTGATGTGAGAAGTTAGTAATTTTTAGAGCTCATGGGAACTTACCTGGCGCAGAGCAGATGCTCAGTCTATAGCAGCTATTGTGACTATGTCCCAGTTGTGCATTTACTAAGCTCTTTGTGACACCAGAGTATCTGTAGGGACAGGAGGTGAGTCCAGGATGACCCTACTCCTGGGAGACAGAGAGCTGTGATCTTGAAGGAGGATGTCTTCCCAGCTCCCCTCACAGGAAGCAGAGTGAATGAGAGAGGCCACCATCTATGCTGTGTCGTATCCTGGACATAACCTCTGAACCCCTCCCATTGGTCCCAGATGGCCACAGTAAGAATTTGTGGACTCTTCAAGCTGTTTTACTATGTCCTATGTTCCACTTTTGGGAATATGTACAAATCTGCCATTTCTTGGTGAATCAGATTATATTCTACCAACTCTTCTTACCTTCCTTGTTGCAAGTCTAGAGCATACAGGGTAGGGCAAAAGTAGGTTTACAGTTGTGAGTGTGCAAAACACAGAGTTTATTCTTGTGTTATGATCTAATTATTGTATTATTTTCCATATAAACACCTGTAAACTTACTTTTGCCCCACCCTGTATAATTTATAAATGTCTATTATCAAAAGACATATGAGATGCTGTGTGTCTATTTGCCCCAGATGGAATTTAATTTGTTTTTTCCCAATTAATTTTTCGCTCTCAAATTGTCTTAGGTGGCCTGTACATTCTCATCCATTGCTTCAGATTAAAAAGTTTTTTTGCATCTTTATTGAAATATAAGTGTAATTTTAAGGTATATAATATAGTGACTAGATATTTGTATATATAGCAAAATTATTACTTATTACTTATTATTACTTATTGCATAAGTTTAGTTAACACCAAAAGCGCCTTACATAGCTATCTTTTTGTGATGAGAACATTTGAGATGTACTTCCTTAGCAATTTGAAGCATACCATACAGTATTGTTAACTTGAGTCACCTTGCTATACATTTGTTCCCCGGAACTCATACATCTTTTACTTGAAAGTCTGTGCACTTTGACCTATACCTGCCCACTTCCCCCACATCAGCCCTGGGCAACCACCTATTTACTCTTTATTTCTGTGAGTTTGGATTTTCTATCCACATATAAGAAAGTCATATACTTTTGTCTTTTCCTGTATGACAGACATTTCAGTTACTATAATACCTCCAAAGTCCATCCATGTAGTTGCAAACACCAGGATTTTCTTTTTATCCCTGAATAATATATATATCACATCTTCTGTGTCTATTTATCCATTGGTGGACATTTATGTTTTATCCACACTTTCTTGGCTCTTGTGAATAATTGTGCAATGGAGTTGGAAGTGCCCGTATCTCTTTGAGATGTTAATTTTACTTCCGTTGGACATATAATCAGAAGTGAGATTGCTGCATCATATTCTTTCATATTTGAGGGGGCTCCATACTGTTTTCCATATGGCAATGCCCATTCTTATCCCCACCAACAAGCGTGCAACGAATGGTTCGCTTTTCCTCACACTCACGTGAACAATTCTCTCTTACTCACTGATGAGAGACATTCTAACAGGTGTGAGGTGATATCTCATTGTGGTTTTGATGTGCTTTTCCCTGATAATTAGTGATGTTGAGCATCTTTCCATGTATTCAATACCTGTTGACCATTTGCATACATTCTTTGGAAAAATGTCCATTCAAGTCTTCTGTCCATTTTCAATTGGATTATTTGTTCTTTTGCTATTTAGTTGCATCAATTTCTAAAATTTTGGGTGTTAACCTTTTACCAGTTGT
>VMDR010006813.1:0-43495 GCA_007922815.1 Macrotus californicus
AAAAAATGTGAAAATCTATCATTGAAACCTACCACATTAATAGAAAGAATTTGATAAGTTTTAAGTTATATTAATGAATAAATAGTACCTCACAGCAAAGTAAGAAAGGAAGGAAACTCCCTTGACCTGATAAATGTTATGTACAAAACTCTACAGAAAAACATAATTAATGGAGAAACTTTACTCCTTATTTAGATCAGGAACAAAACAAGGATATGGCATTATCAGCACCACTTACTGTTCTATAAATAACTAAAGTCCTGAGTAATGTCAAAAGCCTAGAAATAGAAATGAGAAATAGAAAAACTGGAAGGAAGAATAAACTTGTCATTATTTGTAGTTAATATAATAATCTGCATAGAAAACACTGCATAATAAAAAGACAAACTCTTAGTTTAATAAGAATGTTCAGAAGTTTGCTCATTAAACTTAGAAAAGTCTACCATAAGAGCCCTGAGTGGTGTGGCTCAGTTGATTGGGTGTTATTCTGCAAAGCACAAGGTCACTGGTTCGATCCTGGGTAAGGACACATGCCTGGATCATGTGTTTGATCCTTGGTCAGAGTGACTATGAGAGAGAGAGAGAGAGAGAACAATCAATTGATGTTTCTCTCCTTGTCTTTCTCCCTGCCTTCCCCTCTCTAAAAATAAATAAATAAAATCTTTGAAAAAAAAGTCTACCATGGCAATAATTTACTAGAAAATGCTGTAGAAAAAGATACTATTTATAACACCAAAAATTATAAAGTAGTTAGAATTAACCTACAAAGGATGCAGGAAATTATTATGATAAAAAATGTAAAAACCTTATCAAATATAAAATAAGGCCTGAAGAATTGGAGAGCTATTACATGTTCATGACAGGATGGCAATGTTGTAAAGATGTAAACTGTCCTCAAGTTAACTCATAAATTTAACACAATTCTCCCTGAAAGTTTTTGTGATGTTGGAGTGAAGATTTTCTTAAACATGATGCCAGAATTGCAGAAATAAGGTGAAAGAATGATAGATTTAATTATGTCCACATTAAGGATTTTTATTAATAAAGAAAACCAGCCCTCGCTGGTGTAGCTCAGAGGTTGAGTGTTGACCTCCAAATTAAGGGGTCACTGGTTCAATTCCCAGTCTAGGGCACGTGCCTGGGTTGCAGACCAGGTCCCCAGTAAAGGGCTTGCCAGAGGCAACTTCACATTGATGATTCTCTCCCTCTATCTCTCTCTAAAAAATAAATAAAATCTTAAAAAATAAAACCATAGGCAAATTTAACAGAATGAAGGTGAACCCGGAGAAGAGATTAATATCTAAGATATACAATGAATGAATCAATAAAGAAAAGAAAATTGTCAGAAGAAATGAATAAGCAGTCTACAGGAGAAGTCTAAAAGGGTAACAAGTGTGTGGAGAGATGTCCGATTTCAGTGGAAATCAGAGAAATGCAAATGAAAGCAATAACAAGACCCACTTTGCAATCATCAGATGGGCCAAAGTTAGAAAGTTGGATAATACCAGGTATGGACAAACAGGAATTGTTGTGTGTCTGTGCTGAGCATATAAAGGAGCCATCTCTGAAGGACAGTATGGCTGTACTTGGTAATAAGCAGTGGGTACAAATAATGGAATGCCACATCGCAGTCTCAGGTTACACTATTATGTCCACGAAGATGTGGTTTCCTCCTGGAAAATGAATGACATACATAACTCAGTACTATCTATAAGAATTGAGATCACATTCCCCTCTTTCCAAGACACATTTAGACCCAAGGGGATATATTAAACTCTTGAGAATGCATCCCAGTAGGTCAGGAGGAAGGGAAGTCTGTGGTTGGATTATGATGCAGAAAATGCAGACAGAAAACAAGAGAAGGACGTGGCATGGATTGATGATAACCAGAAACAGAAGAAGATTTCACTCTACACTCTCCTTTCAAAGTCTAAAACGAGAACAACAACAAAACAAAGTGAGGAGTGTGCAATGTCAGTCTGTCAGTGAGGAGTTGAGGGAAGTAGGAGGTGCCATCTAGAGAGAGTCCCCGAAGCCCTTACAGCTGGAACCCTGTGCCCTTGCAGGGCCCCATGGCATGGTGGTGAGTGGAGCGTGTGCACAGAGGGGCTGAGCCTATCCACCAGACATCAGTGTATACCAAACTCAAACCTGATTTTCAAGACTTTTCCAGCAAGCTTGGTACCCTTGTGATATGGATATAAAATGGGGGTAATTTGGCACTAAAAACATTGGAATTGCTAGGTTAGTGCTCACTGCCATGGTGTGGTATCTTAGTTCATGCTGCTTTAACAAAGTACCATAGACTGGATAGCTTATAAACAACAGAAATTTATTTCTCACAATGCTGAGGGCTGGAAGTCCAAGCTCAGAGAACCATCATGGTCAGGCTCTGGTGAGAGCCCTCTTGGGGTTCCAGCCTGGCAGGCCAGAGAACAGAGGGAGGGAGTGAGAATTCTGTTTGCCCACACTTGGTATCTCTTGTGACTATTGTAAGGGCACTAATCCTGTTCGTGAGGGCTCTACCTTCATGGCCTCATCTAATTCTATTACCTCCCAAAGGCTCATCTCCAAATGCTATCACATTGTGGGGCAGGGTTTCAACATAAGAATTTTGGGGGGGATATAAATGTTCAGTCTATAACACATGCAAGCTTTCGAGGCTGGGCAGGTTAATGCGGGATTCGGACAGCAAGAAGAAAAAACACGGAGCCGTGGGGATGTCCGATTTGCCCTTATTCTGGGGTAGGGCGACCCACGCCAGTGGAAAATCCCAACCCGCTTATAAACTAAGTGAACACAAAGCTGGTGGGGTGCCAGTGCTGGTTACATAACAGAGCTTGATTCTGCGTACGCGGGCCCTTATCAAGGTTGTCTGAACACTGCGGGCTCATAGTCGCCCGGACAGCTGGGTGAGGGAGCCTGAGTGACTCCATTGTCCCTGCACAGTGCGACATATGCCATTTAGACAGGGCAATTCATAGAGAACATACCAAGTCTCTCTTTCCAAAAACAGTTCCTTGAGGAGCAAAAGGCCCCAGATGCATGCCTTTTGCCAGGAACTTTGCAGTATTTTATTTGGTTGTGCTCTTATTTTAGAATGGTTCCTTTTCACATCCCAGCAGCCCAGCCAGAGACTCTGCACGCAGGGGTGAAGTGGGCATCTGGCTTGGCCCGTGGCTCTGCACCAGACTTGGTGTCCAGTCATAAATTAGCCCCTAAGGGGCCCTGAGAACACCCCAGTAATTTGTTCTGACAAAAGCTGGACTGAAATTTCCAGGTCATTTGGTGCTCCATGTGGCTCAATTAGACACCCCCGAACCCACAGGCACCTGGCTTGTATTTTTGGAGCTTAGACCAGTATGAAAGAGAAAGTCACCGAGACAACTCCTTGTGGCTGAGGGACAGGAAGTCAGCCACACACTCTGAACTCTTCCTGGACTGGCTTTGCGGTAGATACCGTTTATGTGCCATGTGGTGCAGTCTCAGGTGGTTGGGTTTTCTTCTGGGCATACCTGAGAGAACATGAGTTTGCTTATTGTCTTTTTAAAGTAGGCTTCAAAGTGCCACTATTAATATGGGCACTTCCATAAAAATGTCAGATCTCATTTTTCAAAATTCCAAGTCCCAAATTTGTGTTGTCTCTGCTATTTTATATTCAGTATTGTGTGATGATTCACAGCATGGGTTATAAGATTCCTTAGGATTTCATATATTCCAGCAACTTCTAACAGTTTATGTAAACAACATACCTGGCTTGTATTAAATGAAATGATTTTATTCAAAACACAAAACAGCCCCCACTGCATTTCTATCTTTTAAAATAGGCTTTGCTTTTAAACAAGCGGTTTCATTATTTTTCTTTTAAAACTCAACTTATTCAGCATTAGGACCATTTTACCCTGCAACATTAGTTTCAAACTTGCTTTTTGTATTATATTACTTTTCTTAAGAATTTTTGGTGATAAAGGGGATAGCTGAATAAAACTAATAATAAGCGAGATAGATTTCTCCTTATTTTTTTCATTTGAACTGCTTAATACCCAATGACATACGAACAACTGAAGTATCTTCCAAAATGTTTTCAGGTTTGAATTACCTAACAAAGTTCTATGCATCTTTTATAACAGGGGTTAAAACCAACAAAGACTATAGTGGTGGTCCTTAAACATTAAGTAAGGGTTTTTTTCCAGATAAACAATGATAGGGTTTTATTTTTTTGAATTAAATTTGTTTTCCAATTGCAGTTACATTTAATGATATATTAGTTTTGGGTATACAGCATAATAGTTAGAAATTTACGCAGTGATGCCCCCCTGAATCTAGTGCCCATCTGGCGCCACACAGAGTTCTGACAATATTATTGACTGTATTCCCAATGCTGCACTTACGTTCCAATGACTTCCCCTATGTGAAAGTGCTGAAGCTGTTCTCATTGCATTTCTTTTCTATTGTTTGAACATTTGCATGAGATATATTTCCCTAGTGTCAGAGGTCTTTTTCCAAAAGTAGAGGGTTCGAAGTTACTGCTATTGTTCTCCTGGCAATGAGATGGATATTTTAGGATTCTCAAGGAAAGGGTTTTGTCGTCCCTTTTCCTTACACTCAAACACAATGCTAAGAAATATTCATGTGTTGTCTATCTTGCTCCCAGCTTTCTGCCGAATGTGAGATTTAAAGATCTGCGAAGTCTGGAACCCAGGATAGAGCTTGCTTAGTGATAGGCTGCAATAGGAAGGTTTTGCTCACAGTTCTCACGCCTTTGGTAAAAATGCAGTGGCTGTTCCAATAGAGAACAGTAATAATGAGCAGGTAGACCTTCTTTAGAGCAGAAATTTTGGGTCCATTGTATCTGTCACTAATAATTCTTCAAACTCATCAGCACAAGGAGAGATAAGATACTTTCTCTCCTCTATGAAAACTATAGAGAACACAAAACAAGCCCTGCACCTGGCAGTCCTTCTGATACAGGATGCTTTCTATTGTGGGTCTCCTGAATTTTCTCTTTCTCAGTCTGCACATCCCTAGCTTCCTGCTTGTTGCCCAGTTAGGACATAGTTTCACATGTGTTCATCCCGGCCTCTGTCTTCCAAAGGTATTCCACATTCTGCAAAATTTGTCTTTCAAATCAAAGCTCTTCTTGAATTAAACCTCTCAAATGAGCCACACAAATCATGATCTTCTGTCCACTCCCTTTAAAGTTCCTTACCTTTGGCTTTGGTAATACTACCTGAATATATTTCTTTTACTTGCTAATATAATAGTTTGGCTCTTTTAGGCTTCAAGAAGCAAAGACAAATTCAGGCTCAGGACATAAGGGTTTTCAGCAAGGCCACACGCGGAAATAAGAGAGACCTAGGCCACACAGGGGCCAGTGCAGCAGCAGCTCTGGGGTACCATAAGAATTTCAGTAGATGTCCCCTCAAAAGCAGGTGCCTGAGTTCCCGCTCTGCTGCCTGGTCGCCACGGGCGCTGAGCAAGTCCTTGTCTTTGCATCTGTTGCTCCTGCCTTCTGGTTGCTTGGTTTTCTCTTCTCTCCACTCCTGGCTTCTATGGTTTCTTCCTGTTCCTTCTCTGTATTTTTTCAGGTTTACATTAAGACATTTAGACTAGAAAATGTGCTGGCTAGGCTCCCCACTCCCTACCCCAAATTTCAAAGTACATGCCATAGGAAGTTCTAAGGTAAATATAATTAAGTCTAGATGAAGTTATGATCCCTGCCCCATGATGATTATTTTAAGGCTTTACAAAATTTGAAAAAGTCGATTCTTGCCCTGACGGGTGTGGCTTAGTTGGTTGGGCATTGACTCACAAAGCTAAGGGTTGCTGTTTTGATTCCTGGTCAAAGGCACGTGGCTGGGTTGCCGCTGGTTCGATTCCTGGTCCCCAGTGAGGGTGCATGCAAGAGGCAACTGATCGATGTTTTGCTCAGTGTTTCTCTCCCTCTCTTTCTCCCTCCCTTCCCCTCTCTCTGAAAATAAAATATTTTTTAAAAAGTCAGTTCTTTCCAAAAAGAATTTTTTTTGGAACTTTGGTGATTAGATATGAACTTTATCTGCCTATTTGGCAAACAGGATTTTTTTATTCCCTGTATCAATTCTAATTCTTTTTTTTAAATGCTGGACTCTCAAATGGTCTAAGCAATGAGATCCGATCAGCTCAGTTAGGTCACAACTGTGCCTGTTTGGCAGGGTCCCTGAGCCAGGTGGCTCTTCAGTCAAGCACACCTCCTTGGTCCAACCAGCTGTAAGCAGGGTTGCAGGGTAATGTGGTCCAAAGTAGCTGACTGGATGGCTGACAACCTAGAGGGGGTGATGGGCTTGGCTGACAGATCCCATTGCTGTTCATACATGTATCTTTACACACCCCTGGAGGTCTTGCCTACTGCCACATGCTACACCATGATGAATTCTTTCACTTTGAAATGTGATAACACTCAGCAAAGCCCAAAGTAACTCATGTCACCCAGCTTTTCACGGGACATTGGTCTTTACAGACTGGGCTCTATATGGCCCTGGCTAGACAATTCTAGGGTTTGCAGGTGGCAGGGAGTAGAGAAGCCACCTGGCTCTCCACCTCCAAGAGACCTGTCTCCTTCTCTCTGCTCAACTGGAGTGTGGGGAATCTGCCAGCTGGGAACATTTGGAAGGTGCTGGAATCTCTACAACTTTATGTTGATTAAGAATTTCAATGATACAGGTTTAGATGAGTCTATTTTTGCTCTAATCTTGTCATTGTTTTTTTCAAGGAGGTGGGATTTGTGTGTAGAAATTACCTATGAATTCTCCACGTGAAAACAGACCTAGAAACACAGGAAGACCCTGGAGAGCCATCTGCTGGACCCTAATCTACCCTGATGCTCTCTCATGCTTATCTGGAGTGTCCCTTTGGAGTGGCTGTCCTGAACTCTTCTGCTTGGCCCTGAGGCCTTCCATTCTCCTTGCAGTAGGCCTGTGACAGCTGATGTTTGTTGCAGGGCAGTCTGTCACGTTGCCTGTTGGCAGAGAACTTGTTTCCAGGAATGCAAAGAGACTGGCAGATTGGGGAGAAAAAGTGGGTTGTTTTTATTTTCATGTGCTGGAGTAATTACACGGAAAGGCGACCCTGGGCATTGTCCCCACCAATGGCAGCTGTCACTGCTTGCAGAGAAGTATAGTCTCTTCTATCCTCCCCTCTTGCCTTTTCCTGGCGAAGCCCAAGGCAATAAAATTAAATCAAGCATGACTCCTTTTTATATTGAAAATGCTCTTGAGTTTGAATTATAGATTCAAATGGCTCTAAAGAGAGCACCCCAGGGGCTCTAAGTGCTGCCAGATGGCAGAGGGGCCAGCAAGCAGAGGCTGCCTCTGAGGGAGATAACACATCGGGAAGGTCCCTTCTCTTTTCTGTGCAGCGGGAAGCCAGCCACACACATCTCCAGCTCGAGTTCTCCTTCGCCTTCCTGAAATTGGTTTACATGTTTGGTTGGATTCCCCGCCCAGGGTGGACTCAGCAATCTCATTAGGCCTTTTGGACACCTGGACCCCAATTATGGGACACATAGCAGGACCGTGGTGTTCAGCCAGGTTATTTGGGTCTGTGGCTTTTATCTTGTGATACCTCAGGCCTTGGAGACAACTGATATGGGGTTGGGGAAGCCCGGAGAAGCTACAGGTCTATAAACGCCTTCGAGGACATGGGGTGTGGGGAGGAAGAGGGAGCCTGCCAGAAATTAAATGCATGTAGTTTGCTCCTCAGAGTTGCCAAGATTTTGGAGCTGGGGTTGGATCTCAGCTCTGTTGCCCATTCCCAGAGAATCTAAACTAAAGTGAGACTCTTTCTTAGTCTCCTCTGATCTTGTAGTCCTTCAGAATGTCTTACTTTCCCTTAACATCTGTTGGACATCTGTCTGTCCACTCTGCCACATGCCCACCCAACCAACAAAAACGGATCTTCTACTACATGCTGGTGCTGTGCCACGTGCTGATGAGAAGCTGAATGAAACAGGAGCTACGTCTAGGTTGGGGCTCCCACACATGGCTCATCTCCAGAATCCTCTCAGGAGCTTTTAGAAATTCATTGTCCCCGTTTCTGCCCCAGATCTATTGAGTCTGAATCTTCAGGTGTGAGGCAGATTTTAAAGCCTCTGCTTTAAAAGCTCCCCAGGGTGATTTTGATGTTCCCTGGGTTTGAACCACCTGCGGGGAGGCGGTCACAGTCAGGTGATAATAGATAAGTTACAAGTGCAACTGGAAGCCCTGAGCAAAGTTCTTTGGAAGCTTAGTTCACTCTGGAGGAGTGGGAGAGCTAACCAGAGGTGACGTGTGGTAGGTTCTTGGAGGATGAGTAATTTTCCAAGCAAGATATCGGAGTGATGAGAGTCTAGCCCCCACAAACAGCACTGACAAAAGTGTGGAGGTGTTCAGGGAATGGTGAAAGCTCAGTGTTGAGGGAAGATGGGGTACCCCTGGGGTGTACAAACAATGAGTCTGATGTTGAGGTACACAGACATAGCTCATGTCTCAGGGAAAAGTTGATAGCCTGAGTTTGGGGTTTCTATAAGATACCCCAGGAGGATGTTCAAGCACAAATGGGAAATATGTTTGAAATCCAGGAAAGCTGTCTCAGTGGAGACATAATTTTGGGAAACAAAGCATGTGGTTAGCCAGGAAGCCGTCGGGCATCTGTGCACCAGCGTGTGGGAGCAGCTCTGATGGCCACAGCATGGGCTCAAGCTCTGGACCCCAGAGGTCTCCCTGGGAACCCAGGCTCCTAAAACTCTCGAGGAAGCCCAACAGCCTTCTTTGGACACAGCTTTTAGAGGATCCTCCTGTCCAGACAGAGTCCTTTTGAGGATGGCTCTGACATGGGTGCAAGTCACAGGGTGAGATATCGTTTTAATGACACCTTCTACTGACTTCAGCTGGCCAGACCATGCATGTGGCAAGGGGATTGACTGAATGCCTCCATCAGCCATTCTTCCAGGAGAGAGCTGGTGCTGGAGCACAGTACCACTCACTTATTTATTTGGCAAACACCACGGAGCATTTGCTATGCGCCAAGCATTGTGCCCTGCTTGGTGGACATGAGGTTGGGCAGGACACAGCTCCCCAATGTGGGTGTCTGCTTCTGCACCGATGTTACATTTAAAGCTCTGAGTCATCTCCTCCTTTATTTTTCTTTCTCTCTGAGCAAAATAGGGTAAATATCCTGCCACTCCCTACCCCCCCCCCCAAAAAAAAGTGCTATGCGTTGAAGAAACCCAAATGAACAAAGAAAATCAGAAGAATTCATTTTTTTAAACTTACTCTATTCAACGAAGTGTTTTAGCAATGAGTTTAGAGCATCAGCTATTCCCGAAGACAGCTCATTTCAGAACACTTGGTTGGATAAAGTCCCTAGTTCTGAGTTATCTTTTTGGATAACGAAAGCTTTTGGTGAATAATGATAATAATAATAAAAGATGTGCTGGAAGTTGCCTTGTGTTTAAAGAGGGAAAAATAAGTCTCAGGCTTTTGAATGCTCTGTCCAGTCTCTATACAAAAACCCGTTAGCTTCATGCTGTTTTTAGTCACTTTCACCATGGGGAAGACAGAAAGACTGATGGCTTAAGAGAAACAAGTTCAAAGTGGGTAGCCTATGTGCCGAAAGCATCCCCTCAAAAGGAGAGCTTTTTAGTGGGAGCTAAATATATAGAAATAACAAGCTAAGAGAAGTACAGTGCAGGTATGAGGTGGGGGGCGAAGGTTGACGAGTGACGGTTGTGGGTAGTACAACTTTCAGGAAAGGGCCGTGAAGCTGCTGTTTGGAAAAAACGAAACAAAACAGAGAACTTCAGGCCACCATTGACTACGCCTGCAGAGTGCAAACATTGCTATCGCGTTCCTAGAAGAGCGCACTGCCCGGAGTCAGCATCCACCTGGGACGCCCTGGGGTGAGGGCGCTCAGATCAGCCGAGCTTGGTCGCTACTCAGTACCTGTGGCTTGTCTGCATGAGTATTTACTGAATGAACCATTTGCATGCGTTTTATTAATATTAGAATTAACAAATGCTCTGAGGCAATGGTGGTCCAGGCAGTATGACCATTGTCCCAGAGAATAGGCTATTAGCATAAAACACAGGAGGAACTTCATTGAATTCTTCTTCTTCCTTTCCATGTTAAGACATTTTTAAAAGGGATGGGGCTACTTAAGTTAGTAAGAACCAGCACTTGATCCTCATCACCATTAGGTATGTCTTGGTCGTTGCCAAAGGGACGTCGTGAAGAGAAAGGTGTGAAGATAACTTGCCACCACACAATTTGGCCTGATCACTGGGGCAGAGGCAGCTATTAGGATTTGACAAAGGACCACGTTACACTCTGAGATGTGGCACGGTCAGGTGATGGCAGAGGAAGCACAGGTGTTAGCTGAAGAGGACAAGGAGTCTCCGGCAGAGTCGTTTTCCCTGACATTGGGCCTCAGAAAGGGAAGGAGGTGGGAGATAGTAAAACCACTGATAAATGAGAACAGGATTCTGTCCTGGCCATTGAATACCCGCAATGCCCCTGTTTGGAGTCCCTTTCTGACCCATGTCATAGATATGATGCATGATGTGTCCCGTCAACCAATGCCTGCCACTATTTAAAAGTCTATTGAAATACATGTTTGTATTATTTATTGTACAATGGTATCAACAAAAAAGAAATTCTAAAGGGAAAAATCATATCCTTTGCCGGCTCTTTGCCACGTGCATGTGAGCGGGGGACAGATTGTGATTGGTCTGGCTGGTCCTTTGGATCACAGGTGGCACAGCTGGCCCACAAGCTCTGGCACCACACACCTTCCCTCACCGCTGTTAGCCTGCCTTACATACTTCCCAGAGGCCGGAATGTGCGCGGTGGCCACTTTCCTTGGTTTATGCGATCCTGGCAACCTCCTGTGCCCGGCTTTTTTCAGGCTCTGCTTTAATCTGACAAGGCTGCTCATTCTCAGATAAAGTATAGTGGGTTTTCTTTTTCTGGGTGGGGTACAGAAGCCCCTTCTTCCTGGCATCTACATGGGAAATTCTATCAAATCTTATACTTTGATTGATTCTAAGGCAATATCATTCTACTTGATCTCTATGGCTCCAGAGATCAGTCTGTTAACACCTATGTGCAAACATCTTGCTTTGTTCATTCATTTTCCTATTTTTGAATAGTTGTACCATCATCCCAGATAATGTTGAAAAAAGTTTACTATCCTTTCTTTCGGATTTTGTTTCTTAATTAATTAACATTAATTCTTAATGTTAAATCCCATGAGTTGGATTTTGAATCAAGGAATTTAAGTTTATTTTGGCTTTTATCAAGATATGATGGTGACTGGGACATGTCTACAGCTTACTGGACAGGGAAAGGCCATTATAATGGATCTCTTGAAATATTTTCATTTTGTGGGGTAGGGGGCGCTGTTTCCCAGGTTTATGGGCCTGTGACCAAGGCAGAGAGGTGACTGCCTCTGATGTAGGTCTTCTTTTGGGGGTTTTTCATTCAGATTCTGTGAAAACAGCGGTGAGCATAGAGAATATGGTGCGACTAAAAAATAAGGCACCTGTGATTATGTGTGATACTTACTACAGTCTCTGTGGATTGGCTGGATTACCTTTCTGCCTGCGCTGTTGTTTTAAAGAAATTTGGGGGTGGAAAATTTCTACTTTCCCTCCAGAAATAGTACGGAGTGATGCCACTTGCTTGAATAGCGTGTTAAGTTCACTGGGCACAGAGCTCTCCTTGCAGATTCCCTGGGTGGACACGGTGTGAGCTCACCTTGAGTGAGAGTGGGGCCCAGTGCGGCCCTGGGGCCGCGGAAGGCTGGAGCAGCAGCCGGCTTCTCGGCTGAGAACGGCAGGGCGCAGCCGCCGCTCCCAGGAAAAGCCGAGAGGAGTCTGCAAAGCTGGGAAGTCATTGCCCAGGAAGCTCGACACCTCTGCAACAGGGCTGCATCTAATGCTGGTGACCAAATGGGCTGGATTCAGTCATGCTCTCTCTTCCCACCCGGAGGGAGGTGGATCACCAGAACGCCCCAGCAAAAGGCAGCTTCATTTAGAAGGGACTCGACACACAAAGGAGTCTCCTTCTGCCTCTCCCCCCCCCCCCACCCCGCGCACTTCTCTCTTCTAAAATGCCTGAAATTCCTTTATTCAGCAAACATTTGTTGAGTATCTACTATGTGCTAGGCATTGCGCTAGGCGATATGGTTAGAAAAATGAAAAATGCATGATTTCATATTCAGCTAACATTTTGGAGGACGAGATGCTCAGATATCTTAATATCATGATTGTTGATGGTATTGTGACAGATGTGTACAAGCTAACGTAGAAACCCAGGATGGAAAGTAACTCCCCCTGAGGAGTTAGTTACAGACAGGTAGGATGCAGGACAGCTAAGGCTTGAGCCGGGATTTGAAGGGTAAGTGCCAGTTTACCAGGCGCAGAACAGAGGGAAAGATGTGATTGGCAGGTGACGGCATAAAGACAGCAGAGCAGCACAAAGCGCATATGATCAGGACACACTGTCATAGTGAAAAACGGAAGCCACTTCAATGCTCGACACCGACAGCTGACTCCTAAGCACATTACTAGATATTCATCCAATGGCTTTTCTGTAACACTTTAAATGATGTTTATAGAGAGATTTTAATGTTATGGGGAAGTGCTTATGCTATGTGATGTTAAGAGAAAAATAAAGGCATATAAATATAAAATGAAACTTTTATGTACCTAAAAGTCTAGAAGAAACATGTACATGCCATTGCTTTTGATACTTTTACAGTTTTTGAACTCAGCTTTTTATAGGTTCATGTTGTTTTAATAGTAAAATATGAAGTCAGGATATTAAAGACAGTAGCTGGCAGTTTCCAGAATAAAGACTAAAGTGGCTGGAGCCAAGGCCTGGGGGAGGGAGACGAGGCAGGTGTGCCTGGCTGCTCTGGGCACTTACTTATCCTGGAGGTGAAAAGAAATTCCAGTAATTCCAGTTTTGTACGGAACCCTCAGAAGCCCTGTTAAAATAGGAAAACGACTCATAGGACTAAAATATCAAGCTCTTCTCACATGTCAGTTCTTTCCCTTGAGTAACAGTGCAGAGTCCAAACCACGGGCTGAGTGGACCAGGTTTTCTGTGGATTCCTTCGCTTCTCCGTGAGCCCCACGGTGCGGTCTTCCCTCCTGTGAGAGTGTGCCGTTGCTTCTGTTGACACTGGGGGAGGTACGGGGCTTGTGTGGATAGGAAGATAAAGTTTCTGCTTTCTTCCTCACCTTTGTGTAATTCAATTGGCACAAGTTGAGCAAACACGCATCCATCTGTGCTGTCACGGCTGTTTTGGCCAAAGAGCCGTCTACTAATGGATAGGGACATGGGGCCTTCCAAGTTTTGAAGGGGACCAAAGGGCAAAGGCTTAAGATGTCCTTTGCCATTCTGGAAAGTTATTGTGGAGCGCCCTGGGACTCTGGGGGTCTGTGGGGAGCATTCATTGTTGGGGTTGGAAGTCCAAGGAATAGACGTGGAACAGCTCTACGCTCACACATGCATTCCCTACTTCTCAGTTTTTTCTACGGTTGGAATGAAAACTGCCAGAGCCGTGTGGTTATCTGACATCAGTGTGCCTAACCTGCTGGATTTTATTTAAGCCAGTGAGGCAGGGGGTGGCAATCAAGGAGGACTCATTCTGACACAGGTAAGACCTTTACACAAAGACCTTTACTACCAAGGCCAGCAGGACATGGCCAGTCTCTCGGAGGACAGATGCCACCACAGCTCCTTCTCGTTTCCACCCCATGATGGGCAGCAACTGGAGAGAAGAGCAGCCACATTTTCTCACTCCTGCCCTCTGTCCTCAGTGGGTGGCTGTAAGCTGGCCTGAGAGGAGAGCCTCGTGGCATAGCAGAGAGAGGTCCGACTTCGTAGGGGTAGCTTAGAGGGCATGTCTGGGGCTGCAGGGGCTCCAGTAACAGGTTTGCCTGGGACTAATGTGTAGCTACACAGTACATACAATCGCAGGGGTGGTCAAGGGCAGATTCTGCAAAGAAAAGTGACCCATCGACTAGTACCCAATGAAATTATCAAAAGTTTCAATCTGAAAAGAACTGTTATCAGTGAATGAAAAAACTGGACTCAGAAAGTTCAAGGGACTTAAGCAAAGCCTCTTAGTCAGTCAGTGGCAGAGCCAGAGCTGAAACTCCCTTCCCCAAATCCCCCTAGACTGCATTTAAGATGCCGCTATGTCTTATTTCACTGTTGCTTCATTATTTCTATGAACAATAAGGTGTTATCCTCACCCTTTCCTCCTTTAACATGGTGACATAAATGCTGATTTGTTTTCCAAGTTTGGATTTCAGAAAAGTTGGTGATGCCCTTTCTTAGAGACCGTAGCGATTGCAAGCTCAGCAGGCAGGCTAGTGCTGGGCAGTGAGGAGTGCATTCCCCAGGCCGTGAGAACACAGAATGGAGACAGGAGTATCCAAGACCTGGATCCCAGACCCAGACTGATCTCCCCTCTCCCCTTGAGTGAACTAGCAAGACTCAAATAACTGAACTCAAATAAATCGTCATCATTTTCTTCTTTCATTCTGGGCCCTACAGAACAATGCATGGTGCTCTTTGCCTTGGTCCTCACACACTAAGTCTGTGTGTGAGAATGTGTGTGGGCACCTGTGTGAACATGGGAGTGTGTGTTCATGAGAGTGTGCCTATGTGTGATATGTGTTAGTACATGTGACTACATGAGTCTGCGTGTGAGTGTGTTTGAGTTGAGTGTATGTGAGTGCATGTAAGTACATGTGAGTGCATGAATATGTATGTGAGTGTGTGAGACTGTGTGGATGTGTATGCACTTCGGTGTAAATAGGAGCTGAGATATTTATTTCTTTTGAAAACAAGGCAAACTTCTGTTATGACACACGTTTTTCAGATGGGAAATCATATTTATGTTGTAAGTAGTTTTCAGAATTGTGGTTTTAATAGGCTAAAGGCACATTGATGGCATTTAGAGATATTTGACAATGTCAGAAAAATATTTGCCTTCATTTCTTAACTGCTCCCAGTTTTCATACAAGTACCAAGGCCCATATTAAAGGCCAAGATTTTACTTTCAAATATATCAAAGGCTTTATTTATAGGAAAGAAATCTGTTCTATTCTTGCCTTCCTTCATTTCAAATTTCACACTGCAGCCAAAATGACTTTTCAGAAATCATTCTGAAATGTTCAAAGAACATTTTCAAAAGTACTTTGTTGAGGGACAAGCAGAAGTTGCAAATTCAAATGGCCTAGCAGAGACTATGTTATAACGGGTGGTGTGCAAGACGACAGAGAGCAGAGGGGACCGCAGGGGACGAGACATCATGCCCTGCCACTCAACTCCAGAGATTCTGCTTCATGAAGACACATGCGTCTAAAATGGGAAGATGCTATTATTTCTTAAAAGAAGCTGGAAATTCATTTTTTGTAAGTGTAAGTATCCCAAATACTAAATGAAGGTAACCAATTCAATAAAAATTCATACTGGGTGGGCTCCACAGAAGCCTGACAACTGGTTAAACTTGTATTTGGACCAATAGTCAGCCACTTCTGAGCAAGTGTTATGCAAATACTAGATGTGATGATGATGGAGGTGATGAACGCCAATTCAATGTTTTCTAAACCATCCTCTAAAATCACTGTGCATTCCAATAATCTAGAAATGGTGAGCTCATTCCGTTCTCCCAAAGCTCAGCTCACCTCTCCAAGGTGGCCTTTGCTGACTGCAGTGCCAGCTGGTAGCATGTAACTCCCAGAGCACCAGCCCAGTGTGCCCACCCTTGGGGGGTGGCAGGAGCTACGTGGTTCTCTTCATTTGCCTATCACTGTTCTTCAACACAGGATGTGGGATTCATGGGGAAAAAGAATGGGAAAGGAATGCCCTGGTACCAAACAGGATCTCACTGAAAAAAAGGGAAATGAATGAATAGGGTGGAGCACCATGGCTATATTCAGATCCATTTATATTTATCAACTGATTTTAAAATTCTGTCTGTTTCATTCACTTTCAGCCCAGTGAAACCCATGCTGTGGAAATGATTTTGTAAACACCTGTGAGGCTGAGAGGCTTTTGTTAGGCTTCGGGAAGCATCAGCAATGCTCTGAGAAGTTTTGCCCTCTGAATGCATTTATGTGACAATGTTAGCATAATTGCTTAGGTGATATGCGGAGAAAGACACCTGAGGCACTGGTTCCAGATGAGAGCTTCTCACAAAATGCGAGCATCCAGAGCATCAACCAAGGCTTTGAGCGCTTGTGCTTTCCGAGGCCCTTCCTGTCATCCTGGAGTCTGTGTCACGGGTGGTGGAGAACTTCTTTCCCTGAATGCACTGGCTTTCATATGAACTTCTTTAAGTGGCAAAGAGGTGGAAGGCTGCTTCCAGGAGGTTTCCCTTGCTGTTGCCGTTTGTCTCTCACCTGCTCCTCTCTCTCCCCTTTATAACACGTGCCTGTGTGTACACACAGACACACACACACACACACTCTCAAGCATTCACAAATTCCCAGATTCCTATTTCACCTCCAGACCAGCCCTGGGAGGGTCCTCCAGGGCAGTGCTAGCAGTGGCTTGGGGAAGGGCGGAAAAGAAAGAAGACAAACGTCTTCTCAACCCAAATTACAGTTCTCATCAAGTTTAAAGTTAGCCTTTTACAGTCATTCTACTTTACTTAAAAATAACTTTCATGAGGAGGAATGAGTGCCCTTGGCTATGTTTCTAACTCAGAGTCCATCCCGGCACTTTATGCTCATTGGCTTGTTCACTCATGCAGTTAACATTTCCTGAACTTCTTCTACAGAACGGTCAGGCTCTGCTCTAATCAGTGGGGACAGAACAATAACACAGACAGAGACACCCACCTTTCTGGTGGACGTTAGTGAATTTGAATAAGAACAGCGAGGTTTTCAGGGGGCAAATTATCAGTGGTAGCTGGTAAGATCAAACGTCCATGGCTGACGTGACTTGCATTGTAAGTACACAAACACCATTTTCTGTAACAAAGCAGTTTCTTATTTAAAAAAAAATCACAACTTAAACAGTCTGGAAGCACAAAGATAGGTGGGAAAAGACTGAGAACGCACCCTCACCTCTACCGGTTAGTAGTGTTAAAAGATAAACAGGCATGTCAACAATGTTAAGAGTTTGAGCAAAAATCTATTGGAATCAGGCAGCATTCAATCTAGCAGATATCAAGGAGCCCCGAGGAGTAGTGCAAAATGAGAGACTTTTCTAGGCAGAAGGCAGCAGGAATGAGGGAGTTTTACTAGTGGAAAAGCAGAGAGGTTATTACTTTCCTGGAGGGGGTGCCAGGAGTCTGTGAGACAGATCACCTAGTGGGTGCTGACCACTCAATTCTTGATTGACTGGCTTAAGCTTCCACATCTGGGAGAGCCAAGAGACTGTAATTAAGTAATTAAGTCTCTGTTTGCTTAAGCAACTCCATTTTAGGCTTGTTGTCTTTTCTTTATTTTTTGAAAAGATTTATTTATTTTTAGAGAGATGGGAAAGGAGGGAGAAAGAGGAGAGAAACGTCAATGTGTGAGAGACACATTGACTGGTTGCCTCTCACATGCCCCCAACCAGGGATGTGGCCCACAACCCAGGCATGTGCCCTGACTGGGAATCGACCTGGTGACCCTTTCGTTCACAGGCCAGTGCTCAATCCACTGAGCCATACTGGCCAGGGCATGTTGTCTTATTTTTAACACTAGGTTTGCCACCTGGGTAGGGTGTCTTTTCACCCTCTCAGTACATTTGTAAAATGGAGTCTGTCCCTAACCACAAGACAGAATTCTGGTGGAATTTAGATAACATGCTATCAGGAAAAACATGTTGTCCACTGGAAATTGCCACAGAGAATGTTATTATTAAGTTTGGGAGGAGCTGAGAAGAGTTGGGGAGGTCAGGGAGGCGTGGGGAGACCGAGTGAGATGGCCCAGGGAGGGGCAGCGGCCGTGGAGACAGCAGCACTTGACCTCTTAGCACCTGGAGGAGGTTATGGTGGCTGAGGAAGCCTCCCTGGGGAGGCAGTGTCCTCCCTACTCTGATGCATGAGTGATCTGATTAAGTTTCAACTCAGGACAGGTGCTGAGGAGAACCAGTCTGTTGTTCAAGGTCATTAACTAGCCACGCAACACTGGTAAGTCACCTCACTGTTCTGGAGCTCCACGTTCAAAGCAGTCCTCAGGGAAACAGCCTCTGGAGCTCAGGCCATTGGCACGTCGGAGGCGGGAGGTAGGAGCACACCTGTCTGCCGTGTAGGAGTCTGTCTGTCTCTCCAGGCACTGGAAACACCCCCTCACAGGCAGAAAGTTTCAGTGTAGTGCAATTTTATGTGCTTCAAAAAGGACATGAGAAATAAAGAATGTGCTTTCATGAAGGTATATATATAAAATCAGAGACTGGCAAGAGCAACATGGAGTCTACCTAATCTAAATCCCAAGTTCCTCGTTTGGTAGGCAGGGAAGCAGGCTCCAATGCTGTGTCCTGACTTACCGACCCCCAGAGGAGTTGGCATGTTCTCACCTGTCTTGGCACCCACTGCGACTACCTATATAATAATTAGTGTGTATCTTTTATTCCTACAATTGAATTTATATCTAAGTCTATGAAAAAGGACTATGAGTTTTCTCATAACATTGAAGATTTGCTGTACCAGCTCCATGAACTGTTGATATGTGTTGGTGTGGGTGCGTGGGTGCATGTATGTGCATGCATGTTTGTGTGATTTTTACCCAGCTGCAATCCCAGTTTAGGGAGCAGAGAAGACACTCTGCTAAGGGGTAGGAGAGGACTAGTAAGTATACTCGATCACTAGGTAACCAGTAAGTTGACCATCACTCTGCTTTATCATGACCTTAGTTCTAGTTGACTTAGTTTCATTCATTTTTAAATTTCCATTTCAAACCTCCCCCCCAGGAGGCCCCACCTATCTATGGTTTTCCTGGTGTGTGGTGGGGGGCCACAGGGGTGTGGTCTGCCCCTTATAAGCCTTCACTTCTCTTCTACGTCAAGCCCTCCTGGTGTTTTGAGACAGAGGGCGGGAGAGGCAAAGGACAAATGTGTCATTCCCTCCCTGGGCAGGTTGTAGTCCCCTCCTTGTTGCTGCTTCTCTGGCTGACCAGGGCTGCCTGCTGAGGTCCTCCCTGTGGCCTGCAGGGGTCCACGGTCCCTCCTTCGGGCACTACTGTCACAGGTCTCCATCACAGCCCTCAGCCCCTCTAAAGGCCCCCACCCATGGCCCCACATGCTGGGCTCCCTACCAGGCTGGTGGACATTGGGTGAGGAATTGGCAAGACAATATGAGCTCAGCCACCATCCTGAACCTTGCTACAGCCATCCCAGGAGTATGCCTCCCCCCCGCCCCCCACTGCTGTCCCCTCCTGGTTCCAGACCTCACATCTCTTGTTCTCTGCAGGAGGCAGGTCATCAAGTCAGGGGCTAAGGAGCCAGGAGCCAGGGAGTGAGCTACCCCCATCTCACCCTTGCAGATGCCCCACTGTAATGCGGAAGAGTCTCTTGGGCCCCCTCACTTGTCTTCGGAGAGAGTAAGCACTGCCTGCTTTTCCAGAAATGACAGACTCTCTCCCAATTCTTGTATAATCTGGGTGGGGCATGGGATGCCCTTGGGGGTCAGGTTGATTCTGGGGACTCTCTGTGAGCCTGCAGGCCCCACTGCTTGGCTCCAGCCGCAGGCAGATGTTGTCAGTTCTCTGAACTAAGAAAGGGTCTTCAGTGGCTTTGTTCTTGGCTTTGGGCCTTCACTGCCATTCCAGCACATCAGGAAAAATCCCCCTTGACATTCTGTAGCACAGCCTGTGTGCTCTGCCAAAGCGCTCAAAGGCTGACCCCTGGTGGTCCGAGGAGAGAAAGAAGTGCCATCCAGAATCCACCGAGATCGCCAGCATTGTAGTTCAACGGTATAGATTCTAACTGCAATGTGTAAATACATCCAGTTTTATTTAAACTTTATATTACTGCATAGAGAGTCAAAATTTTCTTTAAAAAGTTGTTTTTGTGTTTTGAATCTTGGAAAAAATGTCCAGAAACAACATTTTCAGTGTAAGTTTAACTATAATAGTTTGTTGTGAATGGTAAACTGGTATTGCAACACTTATTTTAATTAATTATTCAAAAACTCTGTAGTGAGGGAAACTGAGACTTGTCCAAGGTCATCCATTTGGATCTGTCAGTAGCCAGGCAGGGCCGGATTCTAAGGCTCCTGATCGGAGGCTTCCCACCACACTGGGCCTTACGGATGTGCTACTGTACATCCTAAAGCCTGCCCAAACCATCCTGACCCTCACCCCCTAATTTGGTGGTTTCACTGCGTGACAAGTGTACCACACGCTGTGCGTGAGCATCACCGAGCTCCAGGACAAGCAAAGGCAGCCAGCGGCATCCTTTAAAGTTTATGTGATGGTAGGTTAATTACTTTGGTGCAAGTCTCCAGCTGGAACACATAAGCCAATTGTTAGAATACTCCTTTTGTAAACATTCGAAATCCCTGAAGAGATACAGGAATACACAGAAGCTGGGCCCACTGGATTTCAACAGCAAGAGCACTTGCTTTTAGAGTTGATTAAAAAAATAGAGCATTTTCACTGCTCACAGACAGAGGGGAGGCTGTCCCAACCTCCTACCCCTGCGGGGTTTAACTGTGGGATCACTTTATACGTGTGCGTTGTTTGGGAACCTTAGCGGGGCGGACGCCAACTTGTATATTTAGTGACCAAACAGTGTTTAATCATGTTTTGCTATCTGGTTTATTAACTTATAGTGGACGTACAAATAATTTTTTGTTTTGGATTGCAGGGCAAAAATAATAAAAAAGATTGATTGGATGAAATAATTTTCCGAACTGCATCTTCATGGAGTACAAGCAACACTTTTGTGCAAACATTTTTCCGCAGGAAGGAAGAGATGGAAGGAGGCTGTGCACTGATCAGACCAGCCGGGGATGCAGAGATGAGGGCAGGTTTCCTTGTGGGTGAAGAGCCAGAAGGAACTAGATAGACATGAGGAAGCCAATTATTTAGGGACAGTGTGGCCGGCCCTCTCGGTGTTTCTGAGTTCCAAAACCACATGAATAGTAATGGCTTTAATGTCCTTCTTCATGAGGTCCCTGAATAATTCTCCCTTGGAGAGAGGCCTGGCCTATGGCGGCTTGTATAGGCTTACTTTCAGGACACCTTCCTTGGCTTTGCGTGGCTGATACTCAAGACTCCATGGTGGTAGATTCATTCTATTTTGTAGTGTATGGGTGTTTGTCAAGGACTGTCTTCTGCAGCCATCAGACTCTGTGTCTTCTACGGGAAGAAAGGGTGCCACCAACCACAGGGCAAGGCCTGGTCCTTCAAAAGAGACCTGTCTTAGTCTGCTCAGGCTGCTGCGACAGGTACCACAGGCCGTAGGGAAGGGGGTGCACTTGAACAGCAGAAATCTATTTTCTCATAGTTCTGTAGTGGATGGAATGTTTCTGTTACCCTGAATGTATATGTTGAAACCCAAGTCCTAACGTGGTGGTGTTTGAAGGTGGGGCTTTTGGAGGTAACTAGGTCATGGCAATGGAGGCCTCATGGGAGGGATTAGCGCCCTTAGAAGAGGCCAGAGAGCTGGCTAGCTCTCTTCCTACCGTGTGTGGACACAATAAGAAATAAGTGATCGGCAACCGGCCAGGAAGAGAAGCCTCATCTGATCTTGCTGACACCCTGATCTCAGCCTTCCAGCCCCCAGTGGTAAATTTCTGCTGTGTATAAGACACCCAGCCTATGGCACTGTGTTTAACAGCCAAAGCCACCAAGATAAAGCCCAAGACCAGGGTGCCAGCAAATCCAGCTCCTGGTGAGAGCTCCCTTCCTGGCTTGCGGACAGATACTTTCCTCCTGTGTCCTCACGTGGCCCATTCCCTACATCCACAGGAAAGAGAGAGGGAGAGCATGCACTCTGGTATCTCTGCCTCTTCTGAGAAGGGCACTAGTCCTGCCAGATTAGGGCTCCACACTTGTAACCTTATTAATCTTAATTACCTTCCTAAAGGTCCTGTGTCCAAATACGGTAACACTGGGGGTTAGGGGTTTTAGCATATGAATTTGGGGAGGACACAGCTCAATCCATAAGAAGACCTCTGTGGAACACCCATATGAATTGATGTCTTGTGGGCTCCAGCACAGATATCTTCATGTCTCATGTAACTTAATTCACTCTGGGATTCACCTCCTGGATTTTTACAACAGGCTCTATCCACAAATCAACTTCAGTTCCTCATCTGTCTCCTTGCACACATTGCTTCATCTGCGGCCTCAGTTCCCCCTCCTGACTCCTGAGCAGGCTGCATTAAGCCATACCAGCCACTTCTGCTTCTGCCATATATAAGACAGGTTGTCAGAATCTATGCCAAAGACCCAACCTTGGAAGAAAACTCAAACTTGAAGTTCCCAGGGCCTGGGAATTGAGATCTTGCTATTCAGCAAATACTGTGTGAGGTGCTATGCCAGGACTGAGGGAGACGGAATCTCTGCTTTCCCCATGGATAGGGTCCCTTTAAATCCACAATGAGCTGTCAATCTAACAAGAAAACCCCAGAGTGTTTTATTAAAATGTTGACTTTGACAGCAAAATATTTGCGAACAAACTTACCCCTTTGGAAACTCCAAAGCTTCTGTTTGTGGCGATGCGTCTATTCGTTCCTCTATTCACTCGGCCGTCACTTATGTGCACTGCAGAGGGAGGCTGGGTGGCTGCAAAGGACCAGGCAGGGAAGACTGGAAGGACAGGCGGGGCTCAGGATCTGCAGGCCTGTGTCCCGTGCCAGACTTCGTTCTGCAGGTGATGGGAGAAGCGACTCTGCGGTTTGTTGAGCCCACCGGACATGGACCCTGAGGGTGAGGGGGTCCTGAGAATGACCCCTGGCTGCTGGCTGGTGGGCCCGGGGGCCCTCTCTGAGAAAGGGAATGCAGAAGCCAGAGTGGGCCTCTGGTAGGGGTGATGGTTTTGCTTTTGGAGTGTGCATTTGAGGTGTGCAGGGGACACCTAGGTGGGGGGTCTTAGAGTCTGTGCCTCCACTGAAGCTGGTGCTCTGGAAAGAGACTTGTCTTTCTTACCCTCTGCTTCTTTGTTACCAGCTTCTGGCTTTGGCCCCTGAGCATGTGACTTTTGTCACAAGCTCTGCTGTCCCGCCCAGACCAGCCTGGCCCTTCCCTTCTGAGCACTCAGGCAGGTCTCAGCTTGCCTGTCCCCAGTGGGTTCTGCTTCAGGCTGGAGAACCACTTGCATTTCCTCACTCCCTGGTTACCCCTCCACTGAACCGCTGTGGAGTCCCAAGCTCTTCCAGGGACAGACCTTGCTTGGGCATGTTTAGAATCTGAGGAAACAGGGTATGAACACAAGGACATTGCCATCACAAAGCCTTCGTGGAATGTAGACCCAGTAAAAGTAATAAACACACGATGAAAAATGAAGACACAGGAGTCAGGGGCCTTTTTCTGGTGGGGAGGCAAGGCAGACACAAGGCTGGGTCTTTCAGGGGACACATGTTGCCACCTTCATCATCTTGTCAGACTCAAACCAGAGAGCACCTTGTTTCAGGCAAGGTGAGAGGCCCTGGTTTTGAATTTCAAGAATAATAGTAACAATAGTAACAGCTAATATTTTTTTGAGCACTTAACTATGTGCCAGACACTGAGTGCATTGCATATATTACTGCATTTAATCCTCACAGCAATACGATGAGGCACATACTGTCGAGATGAAAACGGGATGCTCAGGCAGCTTTTGTGACTTGTCCCTGAGTCTCAGAGCTGAGCAGTGGTGGAACTGACCCCAAACCTGGCTTTCCAGCTTGGGTATTGCTGTCTGCGCTGGGCTAGATTTTATTTCCTCCCTTACACAAATTCCCTGGTTTATTTATGTGTAGGTGTGCCATCTAGTGGCATAAAGTGAGAAATGCATGTTAGTTTTAGAAATAGATAAATGTATGATTTGAGTACTCCCTGTTCACTCCCTGAAGGGTAACGGACAGAAGATCCTGCAGTAGAATCTTCTCTAAAGATCTGTTTTGTTGACATGAGATCATTCAAATTATTTCTCAATATCATGTATGGGCTTTAAAAGACAAGCAAAATTAAAATATTAATTTTAAGACAGACTTAAGACAGAATTGAGCTCTTTCTTTTGGTGTGTTATCTGCACAATTCAGAGTCCTAGGGGCAACTTGTACGAAAATACATGAACCTTGTGGGGATATTTTATAGTTTTATTGTGGGTTAAAGACTATCCAGTTTTTTTTCCTTTTCTTTAAACAAAGTAATCAATGCAATTCTGTGAGATTGATATTTTTATCCTGTTTGTAGAGCTAAAGAAATTGAGCCAGATTAACTTGTCCCATATTACATAGTTAAAGAATTAGCATCACCAGAACTCAGCCCAAGGCTGTCCAACTCTCTTCTGCTCACTTGGCCTTGTGACACAATGTTGCTAATTTAAATGGGCATAGAGTGAGTCACTGTCCCACCGTTTGGTCATAAATGCCCAGTCCCTCATGAGGAGCATATATTGCTGCTAAAACATGTACATTTACGACAAATGCAAATGTGTTTTACACTTGGCAGAAAAATACTCTTATGAAAAGCAGAGATTACGTAGTTTTATTTACCTGGAAGGAAAAAAAACAAAACAAAACCTAAATGTGTTTCTAAGGCTCCAATGATAAATGCCTAAATAAAGTCTTAGAATAAAAATTTAGAGAAAAAAAAGAAATAATGAAAAGGACATTTTATGTTTACGGTTTTGATGGAGTAGGTGACAAATTTCTTACTGATTTGTGAGTATAATGACTAGTTCCAGGTTTTAGTAATTTTTGTTTGGCTATGTCTTATAAAAAAGGAGTGTGAGACTATATTTGAATGTTTTCCTTAATTAAAAAAATTCCAAGGTGCATCACTGAGGTATTTTAGAATTTAGTATTTCCAGAAATTTTTGAGTAAAATGAGTTGGGAGAAATATCTTCTTTTATCTTGAGCTCCTTTTAGGACAAGTAACATTTACCCAACTATGATACATATTCTTACAAAATTGATATAAACCAGCCCAATCAGAAGCCAAGAAAACAGTAATTTTCTTAACACTATCAGCCTCCTTGAAATCCAGTGTTCTCTCCTTGGAATTAAAATTTATTCCAATTTCAGAAAGCAATCAGCTTCAGAGGCTCTCTGGGGCCAGCAAGGGAAACGAGCATTTAAAATGGTGCACATGCTCTGCCCGCGTTAGACTTCTGGGGACAGATGGGTTTAGGACCTTGGAGAAAGTGATGGGCGTCCACCTGTTTAAGTTGCAGGAACGATTCCTGTTGGCCTTTTGGTCCCAGGACCGGACTGCGTTTCTCTGATTGTTTAAAAGTTAAATCCCTCTCCAGGAAGATGGGATTAAATATTTGATAGTGCTGAGCCTGCCGGACTGAAAAAAAAAAAGAAAACAAACGAGAAAACCATTTTCATTTTTTTTATGTGCTTTTGACAAAAATATAAGGTACCCGTTCGGCAGGATTGGTCTGCCGGACTTTAAAATATCTTTCAGGTGTTAAATGGAATGCTCTTGTTATTTTACTTTTTTAATTTTCTTCCAAGCAAGAAGTTGACTTCTCTGTAGAAATTGTAAAGGTGACTCTAAAATTCAAATGAAATTGTAAGAGACCAAGATTGGCCAAAACGGTCTTGAAAAAGAATTTATGCTTCCTGATTTCAAGCTTACTATGAAACAACAGTTATAAAAACATGGTGGTACGGGCAGAGGGGTAGAGAACTAGATCACTGGAGTAGAAGTGCGTCTAGAAATAAACCCATAGCTTTGCAGTCAACTGAGTTTTAAGAAAGGTGCCAAGAACACCCAATGTGGAAAGAAAAGTCTTTGGAGCTGAAAAACCCTGGTGAGCCACACACAAAATAATGAAGGTGAACACTTACCTCATCCCATTTACAAAAATTCACTCAAAATGAGTCAGAGACCTACATATAAGAGCTGTAACTGTAAAACCCTTAGAAGACACAGAGGGAAACCTTCCTGACCTTGGGTTTGGCAAAGCGTTCTTAGGTATGACACCAAAGGCAAAGGCAACCAAAGGAAAATTAGATAGGACTTCATCAAAGTTAAACATTCCTGTGCTTTAAAGAACACCATCAAGAAAGTGAAAAGACATAGTTGGAGAAAACACCTGCAAATTGTATGTTTGATAAGGATCTAGTATCCAGAAAATATAAAGAACTCTTAACATTCAATAATTAAAAAATCAAGTAACCTAATTTTGAAATGGGCAAAGGACCTGAATAGACATTTCTCTAAGAAAGATATATAAATAGCAAATAAGCACATGAAAAGATGCTCAGCATCATTAGTCTTTAGGGAAATGCAAGTCAAAGTCAATGTGACACTACTTCCCTGCCACTAGGATGGCTAGACTCAAAGTCAGGTTATAACAAGTGTGGCTGCAAAAGTGGAGAAATCAGAACCTTCACACACAGCTGGTGGGGATGTAAAATGATGAAGAAACTTTGAAAAATAGTCCAGCAGTTCCTCAAATGATTTAAACATGGAGTTACCATAGGACCCAGAAATCCCACTTTAAGGTACAGACCTAAAATAAATGGAAACATTGTCTACAGAAAAAAAATGTGTGCACGGATATCTATTCCAGCATTAGACTTAATGCCCAAAATGTGGAAACAGCCCAAATGTCCATCAACTGAAGAATGGATAACACAACATGGCACACGCATATATTGAAGTATTACTTGGCCATAAAAAGGAGTGAAGTACTAGTGCATGCTACAACACGTATGAACATTGACAACATTTTCAGTGAATGGAGCCAGTCACAAGAGACCACATACTGTGTGACTTTATTCAAGTCAAATATCCAGAACTGGAAGTCTGTGGAGACAGAAAGTAGATTGGTGATTGCCTGGGCTGGGAGTGGACTGGGGTCGGGGGAGGGGTACAGGGTCAGAACTGGAGGAAATGTGGTTTATTTTAGAGGCGATAAAAATGTGCTAAAATTGACTATGGTGATGATTGCGCCTATCTGTAAATATACTGAAACCACTCAATTCTGCACTTTGAGTGAGTGAATTGTATGGTATGTGAACTCTTATCTCAAAGCTTTCAGAACAGATACATTGATATTAGTAATTTCAGTAACTTAATCACACCTATCTATGTCTATCATCTGTCTATCTATCTACCTATAATGGCTTATAACATTTGATATTAGAGGCAGAATTTTTGACAAACAATATTAACACATTTAGTTACATTTAACCTATATAAATTGGATAAATTTGCCACACAAAAATAGAATGAAAGTGGATTATGCTACTTTTAACCGGCTTTTTGCAATGATAAATGAAAGATTTCTCAAAATATCCCTGGCGAATGCTCCTGGCAGCTCCCCCGTCACCTCACACCTGGGATGTGGCAGCTCTCATCGCCCCACCCCGCGGTCCTGCAGGTGTGTCCTTTCCTTTCCCCTTTCCAGGCCTCTTCCCTAGAGCCCCACTGGGGTCCTGGTAAGACCTTTCAAGGCCGTGGGACTAAGGGGATGATGGGGCCACACCCCCCTCACCACTCATTTTACATAATTCCAAATAAAACATCACTCATCTGTAAAAGATACGCGCTGCATCTACGTTGAAAACAGCTCCCTTTCTACAATTGTGTTTTGCAAAATTCCAGATGAACTTGGCAAAGTTCACTATTTCTCCTCTTCCTGGACCTGTGCTCGGCTCCTGCCGTGAACAAGCACCGCATGCGCTGCGTAGGGCGCGGGCCTTCGTTTGCCAGGCTGGGTCCCTCCCACCGCCTCCCTCTGGACCCCCCTCCCTCCAGCTCTGCGCCTCGGTCCGCCGCGGCCGAGCATCCTCTGGTCTCCAAGACAAAGCTTGTGCTCGGCTTTCACCTCGGACCGGCCCCTGCCTCGAGCCAAATGCCAGCAAAGGCTCAGCCCCAATCACGCCTCCTCCGAGACAGAAACTTTTTTGTTTTTTTCACCCCGCTTTGGCCCTGCCAGAATCAACATGTGTTTTGCTTTTGTTCATCAGTAACTGAAAATTTGGGAAAACCATGTGGCTTCTATACCGTAACTTAAGATCTCTTTGAAATCGCTCATTTTAGATACCTTCCGACATGAAGGACACACATACTAGAAATGTTGCTTGGCAAGCCCCATAAAAAAATTAACAAGGAGTTTCTTTGAACTCTCCCTGGATGACGCATGGCTTGGTAGAGCAATATTTTTTTAGATTGATCGCACTTGGCCGCGCTTTCTGTCGGGAATATTGCTGACTCGTGTACAACGAATGCTTTTAACACTGAAATTTATGTCTAACTGATCTGATGTTTCTACTTGCTCAGACGTGTTAGCATGCATTAAAATGAGATATGTTGGCATACAATGAAAAGAATGTTTTTAATCTAGCATTTTTACTAGAAACACGATGTTGCTTTTTTGAACAGAAAAGCCAATTATTTTACTTTCACAACAGAATCATTCAAATCATAAAGGATCAAAATTACTTAAAAAGAATAAAAATGATTGACATATAAGGCTCTGATTGCCCTTACATTGTATGTTCTAGCTTAGGAGTTTTCTGGTTTCATGGAAAGGTCCTTTCCCCCATCCTTTCTTCCCACAGACACAAGAGATTTCTGCTGTGGAGGGGCAGTTGGTTATACTTAAGGAATTTTACGTGACATCTTTGCCCTTGCAACTCTTTATGGTTGGATTTTTCATTTCTGCCACAGAGGCTTGTTACGTGATGCCAGGAATTGATCAACTGTGTGGCTAGGAAAAGAAAAGGAAAAATAACCGTGCTCTGTCTTGGCTAAGTTTTGGGCAGGGGAGTGGCAATCTGAGTTATGTTAGGGTTATTCTGATTGTCGGATTGAAAATAGTCTTGGGGAACTGGCTTGGAGGTAGGTTCACGACTTGGCTCTTGTGGGAATGCAGGGGACAGATGACAGTCACTCAGACAGTGGGCGTGTTGAGGGGTAGTTGCACTAGACTCATTTAATACTCAGGGTTTGCTAGATTTGCTGGCGGATTGGATAGGAAATGCATGAGAGGAGAGGAGCCAGGAACGACTCCAGGCTTTTGGTCCGAGCATCTGTAGAGTGGATTTGCCATCGGCTGAGATATTGAAGAGTGCGGATGAAATACTTTGGAAGGAAAAACATAAATGTGGCAATGTCTTGTAATTGATAAACTGCTATAAAAATGTCAGCCTATAGCGTTTGGCATCTTTATAAAGTCTGTAATTTAACATGGGCTTAATAAAGTGTTGCTTTTTGTCCAACTTACCTTATGTGAAATTTCTTGGTTTCTGATGATCGCTCCACATCCCAAACAAGATAATCTGCTTTCATTTGTCATCTGATTGTTTTCTGTCTCTCCTCAACTCCTTGTCCTGCCCTGGTTCAACATGACGCAGAGGTAACGGATGTTTGGAATGGAATGACAAACTTTGCATTTGTTGACTAGTGAGAAAACTCACCACCGGCTTGGTTCATGAAGTCACTTTAAAAGCAGTAAGTGCTTTCTGTCACCAGTTTGCCTCTGGCAGTCATCAGTAACACAAGATGCTCATTGAGATCGGGGTGCCTGGGGTCTGAGCTGCCAGGCTCTGGTTCAGTTTTTAGATTTCTCTTTCTTGGAGGCTTCACAGCAAAGCCCCTTGGTGCCAAAATGATACGTATGTTACACATTCGTGTAGTGAGGTGGGTTGTGCCCTTCAGCTGCTGACAAAGGGGAAAAAATGAAACGCTTCACAACACCGTATTGTTTACTTAAAAAATAAATAACCCTCTTTCCAGCCATGATGACGTCATAGGGACTGGATTCAATCTCCAACACACACAAAAAAAGGAAAATCAGACAACATATATGAAACAAAGGTTTCCGTGCATTGGCTGAGAGGCAGTACAGGACTGCCATTCTCGAGAAAACGTCAATCGAAATGACAAGGTGAGCTTCCAGCTGACCCGACTTACTACCCAGAGAGTTTCCCCGTCACAGAGCCCAAAAGTCTGGCTGAGCTACAGAGATAGAAATTGGAATTCTGGGAGAATAGGCACCTGGAATTTTGGGGACGGAATACCCAAGAAAGGAGAGCTACACAGAGAGCTCCTGAGACATGTGTGGTAAGGGGGTCTTCTCTAGTCTTTGGCCAAATCCTGATCTGCTTGTGCTTGAGAAGAAGTTCCCCAAGGTCAGGGAAAGCCCCTCAGACAGCAGTAAGTCCCACATTTTCTGGAGCTCACACTGGGTTGGGAATAGTTCATCAGCCAGGGTAAGGAGTTCTTGTCGGACCTGGACATCGAGTAGCAGGGGTGTCACATGCGGCCCAGGATGGCTATGCATGCAGCCCAACACAAAATCATAAATTTACTTATAACATTATGAGATTTTTTTTGTTTTTGTTAGTGTTTGTGTATTTAGTGGGTGGTCCAAGACAGCTCTTCTTATTCCACTGTGGCCCAGAGATGCCAAAAGGTTGGACACCTCTGGAAGAGTCTGCAGAAGGGTGTTAGCATTAGACTAAGAGTTTCTCCTGACTCATCCTGATGAGGGTTGAAAGCAAGTGTTGAAAGAATAAAACTGTTTCTAAGTAACTTAACTGCATGCCAGAATAAGTCCAATATTCTTTAAAGTAATACAACAAAGTACAAGGCCCCCAAATGTAAAGTTCACAACATCCAGCACCCAATCCAAATGACCAGGCATGTTAGTTCCCCAGGGCTGAGGTGACAAAGGAACACCACCACCAACTGAAGTGGAGCCTCTCAGCTCTGGAGGCTCAAAGTGCAACATCAGGTGTCTGCAGGGCCTCGCTCCCTCTGAGACTTCCCAGCTTCTGGTGGTGCTGACAGTCCTCTGTGCTCCTCGGCTGGCAGCTGCATTACTCTAGGCTCTGCCTGTGATCACATGGTGTTCTCCTGTGTCCCTGTCCTCTCCTCCTCTTGTAAGGAGACCAGTCATACTGGATTAAAGGTCCACCCTCCTGCAGTGTGACCTTAGCTTAACTATCTACATCTGCAACAATCCTATTTCTAAATAAGGTCACATCCTGAGGTCCCATGGATTAGGGCTTCAACATATTTTTTGGGGGGATGCAATTCAACCCATAACACCAGGTATGCAAAGAAGCAGAAAAATAGACCTATAATAAGCAAACAACAAAAAAAACAATCAGAAGAAATTGCTGGGATTTTGGGATTAGTAGACAGGTGCTATAACAACTATAATAAAATGTTTCATATGCTCCATTAATATCTGTTCTTTTGGATTATTTTTTTTACATAATTCCATTTAACTTCTGAAATAGTATAAATAATTGAGATAAACATGTAAATCATAAAGTACCCCCTAATGAAACTTTATAAATGGGAGTCACAGAAATTTTCTAAACTGCTTCTTCATCTCTAAAGTGGGAATAACAACGCTTACCTCACATATAAGTAGTGCTTATTAAATAAAATTTTTATAAGTCACTCAGTATATAACCAACTCTTAATAGAGAATAGTAGCAATTACTATTGTTAATAAAACTGTATGCAATGACAAAAGCAATTACAGGTCAAATTATTCCAGACCTATGATGGATGATGCTAAACTCAGTGTAATTATAATGGCTTTGATTTATTGCTCTGGGTCAGAACTTTACTAATTCAGACGAGCTGGAATAAGGAAAATGTCAAACCTAATGGAGTGAGCAGTCTTAGTTACAGGATAGTTTTGAAGACGTGGGTTTTGATTACTTCTAACTCCATGCAGTAATTAGAAATCAGGCCACAAAGTTTGGTTTAGTATATATCCTTAAGGGACTGGCCTTAATGATGACATGAAGTGATCTTCCATTAGCCCAAGGCTTTCAGTTGCTATTAAACGGTTCATTTTCTTAGGCAGTTCGTTTTCTTGAGCAGCGGTCTAACTCCGACCGGAATGATCTGACCACCAGTAAACTTGTGACAGGTCCTTCACAGGCCAGGCACCTGCCACCAGGCACTCGCCCGGGCTGTTGCAGCACCTGTGTCCTGGGGAGCCCTCCTGTGAGCGCCTGGCCTCTGGTGACATCACTTGTTTCCTGTTGTTCCCCCACCCAGGGTGGTAGCTGCTTCCTGCAGTTACTAACCTCGGGGTTATTTTGGTGTGCTATATTTTACTCTTTCAGTGTTCCGACAACCATAGAACCAAGTGCCTGAATCGAATCCCCTCTGTTTCAAATACCTAGCCTAAGTATTCTGTTGAATAGAGCCCAGCTGATACCACCCTAGAAGAAACAGCGGGAACTAACCAGAGATGCCAACAATAGAGCAGAGGGTCAGTAAAGAGCTGGGCTATGTGGGAAGAAGTAATTGGGGTGGGGGTAGATTGCTAGAGCAATGGAAGTAATTCAGCCAATGACTGCTTTGCTGGGGGCTCTGGCACACTAGCATTTTCCTGCTCTTTAGTTTAGTGGCCTCGCAGAAGCGTCCTCCACTATTTAGGAAATGCACTTTTCAATTTGCAAAATGTAAGGATTAGTCTAGATGAATTCTATGCTTCCTTTCCACTATAAATTTCTTGTGAAGTAGTTGACATTTTGGCCCAGGGCCAGTTCAGAAAACCTATCGTGGTTTCTGTTTTTTTTTTCCCCCCAATTCCTGTGAGCTAAGTGAAGATAGGATTAAGAAGAAGAATGACTTGGCTTCCTGGAGTGCACAGCCTCCTGGACAGGTATCAGAGGTTTTGTACAGTCCCTGTCAGGTTCGGGTGTGTGAGTTAGCCAGGGCAAGCAGCACCCGTCAGACTCAGCAGAAAGCACCGCCCCAGCAACTCCCAGGTTGCAGAGCCGCCAGCCACATGTCAGCATGGCTGTGTTTGAAAGGTGGGCCTTCCAACAGGGTGGCAGCAAATGCTAATCTAACCAGAAGACTATTTAAGTCGCTGGGGATGTGTAAAAGTAAGTGCTGGGCTGGGTTCCTGAATGTGGGGCAACTAAACCGACTATGAATTTGTCTTCCCATGTGTAAAGTGTAATGCCTTTTCCGAGTAAGTCTTACAAGGACTAAGGTTGAAATGGACAGTCTTCTTTCTGAGAACAGCCCTCTGTTGTAAGTGGCAGCCAGGTGTCCTTGATATTAATGGAATTTACATGAGAAGAGGCTTTGCATTTGTTCCTTTGATTGCTGGGTAATGTGTGACCCAGGCCTCCTGCGAGCTTCTTGCAAATCCTGTTTTGGGAGGTGACCTAATATCAAGGCCTTCTATCCTCAGCAGGTTAAGATGATCCTATTAGAAACTGAAGAGATCTGGACTTTTAAACATTTGCAATTAGCTTGAAGGTAGCTCAGCTGCCTGGCTTTCAGGCCATGAGCCAATGTGAAAAAGTTAGCATCTGCTGGATAATGAACACCTGCGACCGTGATAGTATCCTGGCTATTGGTCAATTGAACAGTAAATCATTTCAGTGTGGGCCAGATGTGGCTGGTGTTTAACTTCCAAGGGCAAGATTATCTCCTGACCCCGGTATAAGCATTCCGAGGACTTGCAACTGCCCTTTCAAGACCACATTGAGTGAAGCTGAAACATCTACCGTCCATTTTTAGCTTGTACCCCCTGCTGAGCAACCCACCCCCACATTGTGATTGGGATAGAACAGTACATGCCAAACCAGTGGCTGTGTACCAAGTACCTGAAGCTGTGTTAACCTGCTCCACAAAAAACGCCACATCAGGCACAGCGGCTGCAGCTGGGGTTGTTATCTGGTTGAGCTTTTGATGGTCACTTTAGGACCCATGGTTTCTGCACGTGCCAGACCAGAGAAACAAGTGAAAACATGACGGGGACCACCACCCCTGCATCCTTAGATCTTTAATGATGATAGTAATTCTTGCTACCTTCCCCAGTCCCTGGGATGTGATTTTTAAAGAAAATTTTGGGGTGTCTCTGTTGGTTGGAGTGTCATCCCATTCACCAAAAGGTTGCTGGTTTGATCCCCAGTTGGGGCACGTACAGGGGGCAACAAATCAATGTTTCTCTCCCTCTCTCTTTCTCCCCCTTTCTCTCTCTCTCTAAAATCAATAAAAATATCCTCAGGTGAGGATTAGAAAAATTGGGGGTAGGCCGTTCAGAGGCTTCAATTTAACCCCGCCCCCCATGATAGCTCTTCTTTCAAGGCGAAACCCAGTGTGGGAGTTTCACCCACTGGCTAAGAGTTTGACTGAGCCTACCAATCCCAGTGATAAATTTAGGAACCAGGTCAATGCCACTGTGGGGTTTCGCAGACCCAGTGGACTCCATCACACTGTAACCCCCTCCCTCGAAGAGGATGGCCAGGATAATCCTTCAGATACCTGAATATCAATATCAACTTAGACCCCAGGTCTATCCATCCCTTCTGTCTCGCTTGGACAGAAAACAGCCTGCAAACAGTTGCCTACCAGGAAATGCTTCACACAAAACAAAACAAAAACATGTTACCACAAATTAGGGATTTATAGCAAATGGCAAAAGAATGGTAGTGACAGTGACGACTGCAGGGACTGGAACGGGAACAATGGAGCTGAAGACCCTTATCCTAGGATCTCTGTAAACACAGCATATTCCCAAAGTGGATTCTTTGGTGGTTTACATATAGAAAGAAATCTGCTAATAATCAGGAGTACATTGTTATTTTCATTTCAGAAATAAATATCTCCACCTGCCTCTGAAAGAATCTCAGACATCCATCAAAACAAAACAAATGAGTCCTTGGAACTCAACAGTCTCGAACTGACAAGCGAAATGTGGATATGAACAAGTGACAAGCCGTCAGCTGCAGTTTGCTTTCATCCTTAAGTGTGTGTTGCCCTTGACGGTTTTAATAACTATTTCTGTCGAAGTTACAAGCTTTGTGTCGTCTGCTTGGCTCTTAGTGAAATTGGCTCCCTGAAAATGAGATATATGCTGATACCCATGTTCCAACTGCTTTCAAGTAGAGCAGATTAGCAGTATTATGCATCATGTTGGTTTCTGCTCAATAATGATAAATGTTGATATGTTTTCTTCCAAAATGTTCTCATCACATATGTTGCTTTTAGAGAGTGAATGGTGGCTCTTTTTTGGGGGATGGCATTAATAGCATTTTCTAACCCTCATTTTGATAACCACCGTGGGTTGATATGTGTTACCAGGGTCTGCAAACATGCGTGTATGCAATACACATTTTAAGGTCTGTCGCAGAATAAAAGGCTCTTTTGTAGTTCCAAATAGGCTTCTTTAAAAATTCTCAGGACCCTCAGCTCTGGCTTCTGAGCAGGCAAGTGGCCCAGCAGGAGCCGGTTCTGTTGCCCTTGACTGTCCTTCATGGGAGTGAGGGTGTTTGGTATTGCAAGGAATGTCAAAGGTCAACTAGTGACAAGAAGATCCTGAACTGATGTCAAGTTTATCGGGTTCACATGGGGAGCTGAAAATTGGGTACCTCTCATGGGGCTGTAAGTCAGACTATCTGCAAGAAGGGCTGACCTAGGAAATGCTGACCTGGGCCAACCATCTGCGTGATTTTGTCAAGTCTTCCTGTTCAGAGTCAGAAGTAAGTAGGTCTGTTCAAACTCGTTATCTTCAACAGGTAGTTTTTAAGCTATTGGTGACTGTCCCCACTTGGGAAGAGCAGACTCACCAGCTTTTCGTGGTGCCGGCCATCTCACTACCGTCCCACAGAGCTTCCGCGGCGCTGGTTCAAAGCCACAGCATCACAGTTTGGGGTCAGATGAATTAATAAACTGCAATTTCATACTTTCTGTTTACAAACAAAGAGGGAGAAGTAAAGGTCATTCAGAAGAGAGGGACTGGGGTCCTATTCTTGTGTGTAAACATTGGTTAGATCAGAACAAAAGCTGTAATTATTTAAGAGCATACATTGGGTATCCCACTGATATCAAGTTCTTCATTGCCATCTGCTGGAATCAGATGCTGCACTCACTCTAAACAGGAATAATTTACCAAAGCTTCTCTTTTAAGCAGCTTACATGGCTGGAGGTTGTATTCACCCTGGACCCCGGACTAAATGCCGGAGGCCAGCTCGAGGCCAAGTGGGCGTGGGGTGGCGGGAATGAGGAGGCCCAGGCCCCAGCTGGGTCTGCCCTCCCTAGACATTCGATTCATGCTCAGCTGTATCTCTTCTCTGGCCTCACATTCTGTGTGTCAAGTGGAGGCTTCTTTGGTGAATAATTCAGATCCTTCATATCAAAGAGAATGATGTCAGCTGTTGGGTGGGGGCAAAGCTGGAGGGGAGCAGGCTCAGCACCCCATGATCCCTGTGTGTGAGTGCTTGCCCATGTGTGCCTGTGGGTGTCCTTGCATGATGGGGAAGGTCTGGGGAGACCTGAGATATCCTGTTTTTATGACAAACTATTTGGAACCATCGATCTGTTTTCTTCTTAATAATCCCCAGCTTTACTCAGAATTGCCTTTATATGTAGAGAAAGCATAAAACTGATTTACTCTTCCTACTTAATATAATTTAGGGGGACTCTATGGAAATGGTCCACCTTTCCTATGGTCTCTTCCCCAACCTGTCTGACTGATGTCTGAATTCCTTCCAATGTAGCATCACCTTTAATTTTTTAAAATCTTCACCATAGAACATTTTTTTCCCATTGCTTTTAGAGAGAGAGGAAGGGAGAGAGAGAAACATAATACACGAAAGAAGCATTGATTGGTTGCCTCCTGAACTCACTCTGAGCAGAAATCATATGTGTCTCCACGGGAGACCAGACAGACAACCCAGGCATGTGCCCTGACACAGAATCGAACCTGCAACTTTTTGGTTACAGGACGACACTCGAACCAACTGAGCCACACTGTCCAGGGCTCCAGGGCAGCATCAATGTCAGCTTAAGATTTTGTCTCCAAACAAAATGCAAATATCCCTTGGGGAAAGTAACAGCTCAGAATAAGTAACTCATTAGCAATATGGTATTTGCATAGATCTTTACAGTGTATAAATCACTTTCACACATACAGTGCTTAACTTACATAATACCTAAGTGACAGCAGCGCCACGGTGATAACAGCAATGGGCTACAGAACTGTTGAACGCCAGACAACATTTTCCAAATGTGTGCACATCACCTCACTTAAAAGTAGGTACACCTATGAAATCATGTGCATAAAATTTGCACACATAAAATCATTTAGTTTATAAACATCATCTTGTGTGATCCACTGCACATTTGTGTAAAGTAGTTATTATTTCCATTCTACAGGTAAGGAAACTAAAGAACTGTGATTATGTGGCTCTTGGATAGTTATCAGAGGACTCAAGTCCAAGTGCTCCAGGAGAGCAGAGTTTGAAAGCTTGGACAGTTGGCGGGGGAGGGGCACACAGGTGCAGGTTGTCTTCGGAGGCAAGGGACAGGAGCAGGAGGGGCTGCTGGCTTGTTCCCTGACTGTTTTGGTTCTTTTGGGTTTCTGTTGTTGTTGTGTGAGGAGGTGAGGTGGGGCTGTGTGCTTGGAGGACTGTTTCCCCCGGTCTACTCCACTCTATTTTTTACTTATAAGAGGAGACTATTATGGACATTAAAGAAAAGGTCCACCCTATTCCCTATCATAAGAAAGATGGGTCTTTTCCTGCTTTCTCAATGTACATGAAACGTGATGTTCCAAACCAAGTGAGACTAAGCTCAAAGCTTTGATTTTGCTGGGATAACCCAGGGAGTGTGGTCTCCTGCCTGGCCTGGATGACCTTTAGCTCTCCCAGGATGGAAGACACTTGTCTCCTGCTGCAGAGCTGTGGCTCAGCAGGAAGAAGGGTCCAGTGCCCTGGAGCCCTCAGCACTGGCATGTCTTGGTGTAGATATGTGTTACACACCCCGTACCCTTGTCCAGGGCCTGTGCCAAGCCACACGTTAAAAGGGGCCTGCAGCCTGAAGTGTGAGCCCCTTTGCTTGTCTCTGAGGGACACATTGTGTCTTTGTCTCCCTCTTGGGGCTCCTGACCTTCGTGTTCCTATTTCCCTCGCACAGGTCCACCTACCCCTTGGCACCTGACCAATTCCTTGCTCTGACGTAGCTCCGACTGGTGACAGGCAAGAAAAAAGAAAACGACAGAAGAGAAGAGGTTGGTGCAGAGGAGAGCGGGTGGGAATGGGCAGAGAAACACGTGGTTTTGAGCTGGATCATTGTGTGTGGCCCAGCTCAAGTGCCACCTTCTCCCTGAAGTCATCTGCAGTGATGACACCTGTCCCTTCTCACAAGTCCATAACCTTTCATTTGCACTTGTGACAGGGGCCCTTGCCATATTCTGCCTTACTTTATGAGTTTCTTTTCTAGATTATCAGTTGTCTTGAGGAATTTCCCACTTGCAGAATAAATAAATAAATTCATCTTTACATCCCTCACAGCACACAGCACAGAGACTTACCGTACTTCTAACGGGAGCACAGAAATGCTTGTTGAGCTGACAAACACAGGAAGTGTGAGATGCTTTTCATCCCACAGCTTGTATCTCACGGAGAGCCCTCCCTCCCAGGGTCAAGGGAACAGGAGCCATGTGTGTGTCTGTGGCTGGGATCTTCCTGGGGGGCGAGGGGACTTACCCTGTAGATTTGCCAACAAAGTCTCCATCTGAAGTGATTCAGCCTCAGAAAGCAACTGAGAAGCACTTTAGGACGTGAGTGAGGTATAAGGATACAAAAATAGAGAAGTTTAGATGTTTGTTTGTTTATTTAATGCATCAAATTAAAAGTTTCACAATAAGGCTAAATACACAGTGTAAGTTCCACAGAGGGCTAAATTGGAGTTCTATAAATGACTGACATTTATCCGATTTCCTACTCAATACCTACATGGAAAGCCATGTTTGGCTCTGGCCCGCAGCTTCATTACGTAGTAGCATTTAACAGTTGTCCGCAGCTCTCCTGTCTCAAACACGAGTTTGGTATTTCCTGTCAATTCCATGGACGTTATCCCTACGGCACATGCACTAGGTAACAGAGACACATCACAGTGAAGTTAGACAAGTGGTAGATGACCCAACTAACCCTGATGTCCTTACTTACGTTGTGTTACTTTGCAATTGAAATTGAAGGTAAAAGCTGCACGCATTAGTAACAGAAATATTAGACATGTTTGGCCCAAGAAAAATAGAAAACTGAGCTCATTTAGGAAGTCGTGTTTACAATTTTCTGTAACTAAAAACTATTAGTGAGAATGTTGGTGGTGGCATCGGCTGCAGGGGGTCCCCTGTTTACAAGTAGTTTCAAAGGATGAACCGAAGGCTTGCAATCTGCTCACTAGAGGGGGTTAGACACTAAAGAGCTGATTTCTCAAGGAGTGTCGAGCTGAATCTGAGGCAGCAAATCCACCCGAGACTCGGAGAGGTGTCAGACTTATGGAGCCTGAGCCGTCTTCTCATAGACTAAACACTAATAATTCTTCACACTTATAGTCAATAAGTAAGGATAATTTAAAAATTCTTTTTCTTATTTAAACATAAATGTTCACTGTAGGAAAAGAGAAGTCATAAAATACCCTAAATTCTTGAAGAACACTGTCCACATCTGGAACCAAGCACGATTAATAACAGGTTTAACTGAATGGACTTGCTCAGAGTTGAACACTCTTGAGTAACAAAAACCACAATCTCATATGGTTTAACTTAATATTTTGGTATCTTTATTTTTTCTGTGCATATATAATGATCATAATTTGCCTTTTCACTTGACATTATATAGAGACTGTATATTAACAGTTATGTATGAATATGTTGCTTAGTAATTTATGTGTAGGCTTTGCATATCATGTGGACTAAGGATTATTGTCAAAGTTTTGAAGGATGATTTTCAAAGAAATGAATCTCAGTCACAATTTTATCTGAAATCACTGTCTTTCTTAACTGATTTTTTTAGCTGCTTAAGAGCAATGAGAAAGGTGACAGTCGGCAGTGTCCGTGGGAGCCCACTAGTGTTGCGTGTTGTGTGGGCTGGAGAATCAACGGTGACGGTTCTCGATTTCAAGGAGTTTGTAATCTCGTGGGAGAAATGAGACTAACTGTGTTGCAGGAATGAATGGAAATGAAAGAAGCAGAGTTCCGGTGCCAAATGGTCTGATACTCAGTTATAAATCCTGAGTGCTATAGAAGCTCAGAGAAAAAAGAAATCAGGATTAGTTAAAACTTTTCCAACAAGATTCCTTGAAGAAGCAGGATTAGCATGCAGTTGTGAGAAGGCAGAGACTGTGCCCAGTCTTCTCTCTACAGTGTCCCCAGGGTCCAAGGAAAGGCCTGGAATGTAGTGGGTTTTTAAAAAAATGTCAGCCCCTCTGCTCTTTGTGTGTAAAGATGGCAATACTAGCTTCTGGACAAAGGACGTGTCATTAAAGATATTTTCCAGTAGGAGGAGGAGGCCAAAGGGCCTTGACTCCTATTGCAATTGAACTTTTGACCGTGGCTGCATAAGCATGGACTGAACTAATCTGCCATAGATAATGTATAAAATATACTCACCAAAAGTGCATCATGTCTGGAAATGAAGATTAAATTATGTAAAATGTGAAATATTATGTATGTGCATTATACATGTATGTACACATACACACCCTTTTCTGGTAAGATGCAGGATAAAAGCAAAAAGCAGTAGGGAACTTCTAGGGGTTGGGAAGATGTATAGTGATAGATTGATTTTCCCCCTCTGTATTTTCTTTAAAAATTCTAACACAAAATCCTGTTCTGAATAAAGTCGGAAAGCAGAATGAAAATTACAATGCAAGGCTAACCAGACATTCAAAATACCTTACAGATTTTGAAACTATATTCTGGCTTTAATTTGTTTGCACTATAAGATCAGGGCTGGCTTTAGGCCATGCATCCTCTTAAGATGGAAATCCCTTGCCAGGCAGAACATTGCTGAAGGTTATTAGACCCACCAGTTCCATCACCACTTGGGTGTTGTGGACTCATCCTTTGCAGGGGCCTGAGGCCTAGGTAAAGAATTTATATTAGATGTGTTTAAATTTTGTGACTCTGTTCTGGCTGGTGTGGCTCAGTTGGTTGGAGCATCATCCCATGCACCAAAAAAGTTGGGGGTTGGATTCATGAGCCCTAAGATAAGAGGGCACATGACCATGTGGGTCTAGCAGCTACTGGCGCCCGTGGCAGACTGTGTGGGCTCCAGAGGATTAAGCTTTAGTATAAGGCAGAAACTCTGAATACAGGCTTTTGTCTTGGCCTTGCTGAGGACCCAGTTGGACTTTTTCCATGGAGGGATGGATGGACAGGAGAGCCAGAGGCAGCCTTCCACACAAATAAACTATTTTGCTACGCAACAATCTCCTGTGCGAGAGTCTTTGCAATGCTTTCCTCGCAGTCCTGTGGAAGGGCCTAATTTCCACTGACAACATAACCAACCACATTTCCCCGGCTTTAAGAGCCATACAAAATACATAACCAGGCTTATACAAAATACAAAATCTGGCCTCAGTTTTCTGCATTATATGCAAAACATTAAAGTAGCTTAGGCATTTAAACATTAGCATTAACCATGACATTAGGAACCATGATCTTCTAGATTAAAATCATTGGTGATTAATTAATTGCAGTGATGGTAGAAAACAAGAATACATTGAAACTCCCTGAAATATTAATGAAGGGACACTGTTTTGAGAGTTGCATTCTTGTGTGACAGTGGCTGCTAATTATCTCTATGCCTTTTTGGTGAGTGCCTTCCTATTTCTGGCCTCCCTTCCCTTATCTGTAAAATGGGTTGGTTAAAGGGGTGATCTAAGATCATTTCTTGTTCTGAAATTTTATGCTTCACATGTACTAGCTTGTTCAATATATTTGAGATGAAGAAATAATTCTGAAATGTGTGCATTAGCTTTGAAAAAAGGGTAGGTCTCTGGTTGAGGAAAAATGAGTGATAGATATTTCATCTATACTTTCACCCAGAAATTATGCTGCTAAAATCAGTCAAATTTTTAACATTTCACAACTCAGACTTAAAAATAATTAATAATTTTCTGGCTTTCAGGTTGGTTTTAGTGAATGCACTGAAAGCATCGTGCACCTATCTTCTCTGTTTTAGACCCTGTTGATGTGAAAAATAACTCTCTGAGTGAATACAGTGGGGACACTGGTGTGAGCCATCTTAGGTTTGAGATGCAATGAAGACTAAGGTATAGGAAGCAGGGAATTAACACTACATTTCATTCAGATTTCATGTTTGGAAACAGAACTTTCTCAGCAGCCAACACACCGCAGCAGGGAGAAATAAAAAGCTATTGCTAAGTGATGTCCCTGTGCGTTCATATTACTTATCTGTTAGTTTTGGCCTTAGTGAGTAATAGCACGCGCAGTTTTTCATCTGATGTCTCTTCATCACAGTGATGCCACATTTGTCTGACCAGGAGCGGATGCCAGACTAAATTTGCTTGACTTAAGGATCACAGTGTGCATGGTATGTGTGTGTGTTGGGGGGGGAAAGAATCTAAACAAATACTATCAGGCTTCAGCAGATGTCAATTACCTCAGCCTCCCATTACACCTGTTTCTCCTCTTACCAAATGTGCACTCTAGCTTTTATTTTCTTTGTTGTGGTGGCTTTCCTTCTTTGGATTTTACCTGAGTAGACAAGCATGAAATGAAGTTCTCATCGCCCCTTTCTAATGTCAGAAATTCTTGCAGCTCAGTATCACCAATTAGTAACCGTCCCCACTCTAGGGACTGGTAGTGGCTGCTTTGTGGGCTGCCCAGGATGCCTTCATTCCACCAGCTGCCCTGCAGGCTGCAGGCTGCAGGCTGCCAGTTCACAGCTGAGTCCTTCCCGGGGCATTGCTCTTGGCTCGAAGGGCTGGTCTGGCCCCAGGTTCCATCTTCCTGCTATGGTCGTCCACATACAAAGACCAGTCAATGTGGAGGCACAGAGGCCTGGTCTGCTGGCCTCGAGCTGGCAGAGCTCTGAAGGGTCATCCCAGCCCCACAGCTTCCTATGTCATTCACCGAAGCTGCCTGAGACCTTGGTTCAGCCTTTCACTCGGCCCAGTCCCACAGCCCTTTCTACCTTGCTGGCCCATTATTCCTTAGTTGTCCCGTCTCCCCAGACCCTGCCCCGCCCCCCTCCGCCCCACTGTAAGTCTCTGGCCTTGTAATCTCAGCCTCAGAGTTTGTTTCCCTGCAACTGACCAAAGACAGGGCCATTTGATGGTGGGCACGTCACCCGTTCCCATACTGACTCTTAGTAAGATGAACTTTTCTTAACATGAGTGTTGGCTGTATAGAATCCTAACACATTAAATGTAGTGTTTGTTCCTCTTCATTCTAGTGTCTAGTATCATTTTTTAAAAATAATAAGTGGATGTGATTTTATGATTCTGATGTAAAAATAATTCCTTTTACTTATTCAAGTATCCTTAAAACCTTATTCGCTCTTTTGATATTTTGGAGTAGTCTTTAAAAAATTACAAAGTACTGCTCAGTA
>VMDR010006814.1:0-43500 GCA_007922815.1 Macrotus californicus
AGTTCAAATAAAATCTTACCTTTTGTTTCATTAGTTATATGCTGAGTTTTGTAATAACTCAATGAAAAATAACATTATAACAAATTAGGTTACAAATAAATGGATAATTAAGAAAATTAAAAATACAAGCATAATTTTTGATATTGCAGAGAAGTATGATAGGATAAAGTTTTTCTAGCATATTTTATATATACTTGAAAGTATATTACAGTAGAGCAAAATTATACTGAAGAAGTAGAATGGGAATGCGAGTTTTATAAGAAAATTATGATGTATAATTAAGTTAAAGAAGTGTTTGTTAGTATAATTAAGAATTTAAAAAATTTAAATTGATTGATTTTAGAGAGGAAGGGGGAGAGAGACAGAGAGAGAAACATGATCAGTTGCCTCTCATACGCCTCTGGACCGGGGATCAAACCTACAGCCTAGGCACGTGCCCTGTCTAGGAATCGAACCGCTGGCCATCCGGTGTACTGGCTGACGCTCCAACCAAGCCACACTGGCCAGGGCTGTTGGTGTATTTTTAAAATGAGAGTTTGTGGGTTGTATGAAAACACTAAAGTATTTGGATTCATTAGATACTTAAAAAAAGTGATGTCACAGTTTGATTTAAATATTTTTAATGTTTACAACATGCCAGAATTTGCATGCTTTGTAGCTATTTTAACTTAAAAATTGTCAAGTGTCAAAATAAAAATGTCCAAGGATGATATATAGTTTTCCTAAATTCTTTCATGGATCACATGAGCCAACAGTTTGGGGACGACTGTGTTCAAGTGGGCTAGAGGCAGGGAAGAGCTGCCGAGATCATTCTGGGGGACTACATTGCTACAGGGGGCACGCAGAAAACCCAGAATTATCTTCTGGGGGGCGGACCCTTTGTAGTGCAGGCTAGATGATTGTTCCAGGAACCCGTCTGTATCAGTGTGCTAGCTGGCGCTTTTGAAGACTTTCACCACCTTTGCCCAATCTATGCTAGGTGATTTACGAGTGCACCTGCCCACACTATGCTGAATGTTCAGCAGTTTTGTATTTTTTTTTAAAGATTTTATTTATTTATTTTTAGAGAGGAGAAGGGAGGGAGAAAGAGAGGAAGAGAGACATCAATGTGTGGTTGCCTCATGTGCATCCCCCACCACCAGGGACCCGGCCTGCAACCCAGGCATGTGCTTGTTTCCCCAGATGAAAAAGTCCTCAAAGGGAAATGTTTTGCCGATGTGGAAGAGATGAAAGAAAAAACTGGCAGCAGCACTAAAAAGCATCAAAATCTATGAGTTCAAATAGTGTTTTGAGCAGTGGAAAAAATGTCTTGATAGGTGTATTGCATCAAATGGAGAGTGCTTTGAAGGTGACTGAAGTTTAAACGTAAGAATAAATACACAATTTTTAATAAATAAATTAAGGCTTTTTGGGGCTCTCCCCTTGTATTATCATGAAGTGTCAGGAAGTTAGGGAGAGAGCACCAGGTGGGGCAGCATCTCCCCAAGTGACACAGTCAGTAGCTGTGCCTTTACAAGAAGGGGTCTGGGTGCATTTCAGAGAGCATTTACACCCGAAATAGTGACACCAAAGTGCCTGGGAGACAACATTAAGGTTTTGGTTTTGATGAAATGCCAGTTCATAGAATCCTTCATGACAGGGTTTTATCCACCCATTTATTGACTGATAATGTGCGTTAATTTATGATCACCAGGAATATGGTTGTGTGATGTGACGTAATACGTTTTGAGGAAAAAGAAACATTTTCATTTGTGACACTTGAAACGCTTTGAAGCAGTGTGACTAGTCTGCATGTCATCTTGTGAGGACCCGTGCACATTTCCTTGTGTGCCTGAGATGGAAGTGGGTGAAATAAATAGGATGGAGCTCCCTCCAGCATGCCCACCAGCATGTGAGTTGTCTTATTTAGACAAGCCCTCTGGGGTCATTAGCATGTCAGGGTACAGGTGAAGGCAATACAGAAGTCAGGTGATTTACTGTGGGTCACAGAACATGAGAGAGAGTTGGAAATCATCCACGTCCAGAGAGGGTGTTGGCTGAAACACCGTTGCTTTCTGTGTGGCAGCACCTTTGCCTCTGGGCATGCGGATGGTATGTGGGGGGCTTTGACTCACATCCCAAGAACTAAATTAAGGACCACATTGGATTTAATTGATAGTTATTTTTACACATGCCATTTAAGAACAAGTAAAAGAAAGAGTGGAATTTTCAGTCTCTATAAAGATAAAAATAAAGTTTTACCAGGTAACAGCACAATATACACGGGGCTTTTAAAATAAATCGTCCCTATTTTTCAGTTAGTCTGTATAATTTAATTAAATGTAGGTGTTGGAAGGCATTGCAGCAAATGCCCTGAAGATCTTTTAAATATGAGAGACTATTAAAAATAAAGCAAAACTGAAACATTAAAAAAGTAGAGCTCCTTATGCCAATCAAAATGTGTTTTCCTTGACTACAGCCACCAAACACTTACGCAGCAGAACAAAACAATCTGTGATATAAAAGAAACACATGTTTTCTTTTATTTCCTATTCTCTTCTTACAAAAGTAAGAAGAGGAAATTATGCATCACACCATTACAGAGTCTTTGCAGCATGTGAGAAATATAGATTATAGTACAATGAACACCTGTGTTCCTACAACCCAGCGTAAGAAATGAGAGAGAAAAAACAGTGGAGTCCCCTGGGTGCTCTTTCCCGCTGAAATCTCTTCTTTTCCCACAGAAATAGCCATTTTCCTGAGTTTGAAGTTATTTCCACATACTTAAAAGTACTTTTTATGTATGCTTGCCTATGTGTCTACACATAAAATATAGGATTGTTTTGTATACTTAAAACCATTTTTTTGTGAAGTGGTATCACCAGTGGAATCTGCAGCTTGCTGTTTTAGCTCAACTTTATTTTGTTTAGATTTTCGCATGTTGATATCTTGCTATATAACCCCTTCATTTCAACCATAATGTAATAAACATTGACTTATTTGTTCTTCTGTCTGTGGAAATTTTGCTGTTATTGCCGTGCTGCAATAAATGGTTCTGTTCACGTCTCAGTGCACATGGAGGAGGATCTGTGCAATGTGTCTCCTAGGACGGGAGGTGCTGTATTGAAAGGTATGCCCATCTCCCCTGGATGTTGCTACAGCTCTGCAGAGTAGTTGTACTGATTTCTGCTTCTGTCAGTAGTGAATAAAGTGTCCGTTGCTCGGTCCTCATCATTTCTACATGTTGTCAGACTTTAGAACTTTTGCTAGTCTGGTTGCTGTGAAATATCTCGTTTTTTAAAAAAATCAATTTTATTGAGATACAATTTACATAAAATGAAATGCACTCATTTTTAAACGCCGTATTTTGCCGTGTATAACATGTTCCTGTGTATAATGCGCACCCACATTTTTGGCCTAAACTTTCAGGAAAAAAAATTTTCATTTTAATTTTTTAATTCAATTTTTTAAAACTATTTTATTTACTTATTTTTAGACAGAGGGGAAAGGAGAGAGAGAGAGAGGGAGAGAAACATTAATGTGTGGTTGACTCTCGTGTGCCCCCCACTGGGGTCCTGGCCTGCAACCCAGGCGTGTGCCCTGACTAGGAATTGAACCAGAGACCCTTTGCTTTGCAGGCTGTCACTCAATCTACTGAGCTACACCAGCCAGGGCTAATTCAATTCTTTAAAAAGATTTTATTTATTATTAGAGAGAGGGGAAAGGAAGGAGAAAGAGGAGAGAAACATCAGTGTGTGGGAGAAACATCCTCTCACACTCCCCCAAATGGGAACTTGGCCCACAACCCAGGCATGTGCCCTGACTGGGAATCGAACCAGCGACCTTTTGGTTCACAGGCTGGCTCTCAGTCCACTGAGCCACACCAGCCAAGGGCTCGATTTTTAATTTATTTATATTCAGAAACAAAACTGATTATTGTGTTCCAGGGTATTATTTTGCATACAGATATTGTTATTGCTTTCTAGCGTTACACTTTTAATGCATACGCATAAATAAAAGAAAACCACTTATGTAGATACGGAATTAGTACTACCCGTGTATAATGTGCATCCTTATTTTTCCCTCAAAAATTTGAGCAAAAACTGAGCGCATTATGCACGGCAAAATATGGCATGCAGCTTGACATTTGACGCGTACATATATATGCCTGTGTGATTACAATCCCAGTCAGGACACAGAATATTTCTTTCACCCCGAGAAGTGTCCCTCCACCTTACTGCCTTCGGCAGCCACTGATGTCAGTCGTTGATTTCTGTGAAAGATTTATAGAGGATGTACTCTTTATGTCTGGCTTCTTTTAATCAGCATAATGTTTTTAAAATTCGCCCATGTGTTGTTTACATCAGTTCATTTATTTTTTTAAAAGATTTTAATTATTTTATTTTTAGATAGAGGGGAAGGGAGTGAGAAAGAAAGAGAGGGAGAGAAACATCAAGGTGTAGTTGCCACTCACGTGGCCCCATACTGGGGACCTGGCCCACAACCCAGATGTGCCCTAACTGGGAATCGAACCAGCGACCCTTTGGTTCGTAGGCTGGTGCTCAATCCACTGAGCCACACCAATCAGAGCCTTGACAGATAAGTGTTTTGTGACTATTTTTCTCTAGTCTGTGGCTTACTTACTCATTTTCACTGTAGTGAAGTTTTTAATTTTTTTTTGAAATTTTAAATTTTGATGAAGTCTAATTTATCTGCATTTTCTTTCATGATGACTACTTTTGTGTCCTGCATAAGAAAGTTTGCCCACACTGCCCAGTAACAAAGATGATTCCTGTGGTTTCTTCTGAAATCTTTACGGTTTTAGCTTTTGCCTTTAGGACTATTTTCTATCTCATAAATTTTAGTGTGTGGTATGAAGGATGGTAATGCATTATTTTTAATTTTTTTTAAATCAACACAACAAATACATCATTTTCTCATAAATATTTTACGAGACTAATAAAACAGCTGCGTTCACTAATAAAAGTTATTACACCATTCATTTATTCAAACATTTGTTGAATTACGTGTCATAACTAGGCCAATATAGTGACTTAAAGAGACACACACACACACAGAGCCCAATTCTCCCCCTGCCTGGGGAGACACAGCACATGTTCAGCCAGGACACCCTGCAATATGCACTGTGCTAGAGATGCTGTCTGCGGGGCACAGGAGAAACCCTGCCATGCTAGGAACCCAGCTGAGGCTTCCCAAGGGCGGTGATACTTCAGCTCATACTTGAAGGTCTGGTTGCTGTTAGCCAAGAAAGAGGGATAGATGTGCAAAGGCCAGAGGCCTGAGAAAATCTTACATTGGAGCAGATGGTCCAAAGCAGGAGTGGCGTGATCTGGAGCCTTGGATGACCTGATCATGAGCTCAGCTTTTACCTGATGATAGTTGGGAGTCAGTAACTCGCGAATGGGGAGCTGAGAATTGTCGCTTTTAGTGCTGTGAATGTTTTATAAAACACTTGGCTGGTTGTTTGAAAAGACCTTACAACTGGATATTTTAAACTATCCCTATAATTAATTAAGTCTTTCATTTTTATATGTGTGTTGGAAAATTTGTATGTGAAGAAGTATCATTTATGTTCTGAGGTTTGCATGTGAGTACCTGGTACACAGTAATTAAGCAAAAATAACTAAGTTGAGCTCTGGACATATTATTTACTTGTGATTAGAAAATAGCAAATAGCCCTGGTTGGTGAAGCTCAGTGGGTTGAGCACCAGCCTGCGAACCAGAGGGTCGCCAATTCAATCCCCTGTCAGGGCCCATGCTTGGGTTCCAGGCCAGGTCCCCAGTAGGGGGCATGTAAGAGACAACCACACATTGATATTTCTCTCCCTCTCTTTCTCCTTCCCTTCCCCTCTGTCTAAAAATAAATAAAATCTTAAAAAAAATAGCAAATCATGATATTAGCATGAAATACCTGACTTCAGAAATACCATTCTTTTGAAATTCATTTTCTGAGCGGCCCTTTAGGTAAAAACTATTTTGACATCAAAATAATACAATGCTCTTAAAGAAAAAGAATAGGTAATAGTTTTGAAAGATGATCTTGTCTGAAAAGGAAGATGGTCTTTTGATACTCCTTCTAGTTTCATAATTCTTTTACTAATGAATTGCCAATTAAATAAAAAATGAGTAGAACTCATCTGGTAGTTATAGGGAATGGGAACAGATTAATTCTCCTGAAGAGACTGATTTTCTTGTAGCATTATTTAGATGAACTTGTGTCTACCTGGGGTAGTAGTGAAGGTGCTGGGAGAGGTCACTGTACCTGCAGGGGAAGGGGGCCCACTTGGAGTGGAGACCGCAGGTGGCCTGGGAAGGCGGATGCTGATGGATGCTCTCATCTCTGGGGAGTGTTTTAGAAGTGACAATCAGAGCCATAGATTTTGGGGCTCTCCACTTGTGTGACCACCTAGGACATGATAGTCTTCTAAAAACACATTCCTTAGTCAGGCAAAGGGAAACTACCCTGATGGCCCTGACTTTGAGAGCCTCAGGTGAGTCATATACAGAATCACGGTGGTTTCTGCATGGCCGGCCCAGCCGAGTCCTCGATTGGAGGGTAACGAACATGAACACCGTAGCCGATGCTGATGAAATTCTTTACGTACTTTTGCTCCGAAAAGATGCTGTTAGGAAAAGAGAATGGTTCAGAGTGGCCATCTCTTGTAATAAGATTTTTCTGGGTGGTTTTCCTTTCTTCACTTGCCTTTTGGTTTAGGGACAGTCTCTGGGGCTCTGTCTGGGTCCCTCCGACCCTCGCACCTCTCCAGGAGGCTCCAGGCGGTGGTGAATGCCTGCTGAGTGCTGGGCGTCAGCTCACGTGCTTGTACCCATGACTCTCTGTGCCCTTCCCAGCCGTCCAGTGGCAGGGCCTTGTAGAAGGCTTCTGGCGTCTGTGCCACACCATCTCATTTCGTTTCCTTCCCTTCATCCCCCACCCCTTTGGGCCTTCCATTTTGTTGCCTGTGTCCTGGCCTCCTGCCTGTGCACGCTCCCCAGTCATCCCATTACCTCCTGCCTAATGGCTGTTCCCACAGCACACTTGGCCTCTTCCCCGCCGGCTGGCCTGGCAGTATGCCTGGCACATAGTAACCTCTTAAGAAATGCTTATTGAATGAATGAAGCCACCTGTAGCCAAATCTTTAATGGGTTCCCTTTGCCTTTAAAGCTGTAACTTGACTTTCAAAACCCATCAGCTTTGCCAGAAGGCTTCAGTATACACACCCACCCATAATTCCTGCAGTCGCCCCCTCTTCCCACTGCACACCTCACTTTGCAGCCAAGCCAGGCCCCACGTTCTCTGAGCACTATGGTGCTTTTCTGCCTGTGTCTTTTCTTTTTCCCACGATCACTGCTTGGTGTGTGGCCTTTGTGTTTGTGTTTGAATATTTTAGTAGCCCCCTAAGCAGACCGTCTGTCTTCAGTCTCTCCCCCAGCAGACATGTTCACGCGGCCCACCCAGCATCCCGGCCAGGCCCCGGACTTAGCTCGGAGCGTGTTTGTAAAATAGGGAAAATGCAATAGCGATGACCAACTTGTGGTCCCTGAAGAGTAATAATAATAATGTATATGTTATTCTTTTTAAAAAGATTTTATTTATTTATTTTTAGAGAGAGGGGAAAGGAAGGAGAAAGAGGGGGAGAGAAACATCAGTGTGTGGTTGCCTCTTGTGTGCCCCCTACTGGGGACCTGGCCTGCAACCCAGGCATGTGCCCTGACTGGGAATCGAACCAACAACCATTTGGTTATATAAGTTATTTTAAAAATCATATAGTTAATACTTGTGAAAGAATCATAGATGTTTTTGGTTTAAAAAAAACGTGGATTCCTACCTTTTCAACCCTCTACCCGCTAATCTCCCTCTTTCTCCTTGAATAACCACTGTGAATAGCCTGACTTTCTTTCTGGGTCGTATTTACCTATAAAAAAGACGTATATTGAAAACATCAGCCTCAGCGCAGCTATTTCAATAAGTGGTACCCATGATTGTTGCCATCAGTTCAACTTCGGGCTCCAATTTACCTTTCCATCTTTATTCTCTTTATTACCTGCTACCTCCCTTAGGCGGCTACTGCTGCTTCTTCTTTAACTTTTTAAACGTAATTGCTTTCACTGCATCATATTTACCCAGCACTTTCATGACTTTGCTTGTGCTGGTCTTTCTAGAACACAGGGTGAGGCAAAAGTAGGGTTACAGTTGTGAGTACATGAAACACAGAGTTTATTCTTGGATTACTGCTTACTGATTGTTGTATTACTTTCCATACGAACCACTCTAAACCTGCTTTTGCCCCTCCCTGTACTTAAATTGCCACTTTATCAAAGAAGCCTCCCATCAGCCCCTCGATGAAGGGAAACTATCCTTCTGAACTCACTGTACGTTGATTACGTCATTTATCGTGATCTTCGTTTTATATTTGAGTTTTTACAGATAAGGTTGTTGCAGAGGAGAGGATGTCTTACCTTTCACTAAGTTGTCAACTTTTAAAAGCTAAGTTGTAAGTTTTGTTGTTGTTTTAAAGTTTTTGTTTTGAAATAACTCTATACTTACAAGAACTTGAAAAACAGTACCCAGAATTCCGGTGTACCCTGCATCCAGCTTGCCCAGTAATAACATCTTAGTGACTATTGTTAAGTTCTGTCTTTAATTCATCTTTATAGGCCTCCTGGTGACTCTGAAGAGCCTGGTATACAGTAGGCACTCATAAGCTTTATTGTTTGGTGAATGAATGTGTGTTCCATGAGCTTGGAATCACATCCAAGTTAATGGGGATATTCATCGCATCCTTACCCCAGGACTGGCTAGAACTGGCCTGTCTCAGCAGACCCAGACTGAACTTGGGGACATTTCACACCTCCATTGTCAACACTTGGTTGACCTACCAGGCAGGAAGGATGAGAGAGGGTTCTGGAACACATGCCCACATCTGAGATTCATTTCAAAATAACACTTGAAGAGGGAAGAGGCTGTGGGCGTGGAATTGGCTATCGGCTGATGGTTGATGGGGCTGCGTACTTGCTGGTTTGTGATACCGGTCTGTTTTCTTTTGTATGCTGAATGGTCTTAATTCTCCACCTCAAAAAGAGTTAAAAACTGCCTCACTGACAAAGCATCATAACCACTTCTGTCTTAGGTTTTAGAATTCATCTCTGCCAAGTCACACTTAGTAGATATATGCCACAGGCATACCTCATTTTATTGCGCTTTGCTTGATTGTGCTTCAGAAGGGGTTGGATTGTTTTTTTTTACAAACTGAAGGCAAGACCCTCCACCAGCAAGATGATTACAGCTGGCTTTATTGCGATATTTGCCTTGCGAGGGTGGTCTGGGACCAAGCCTGCAGTATCTTTGAGGTATGCCTGTGCCTCAGGTTCTACCAAAGTGTACTTAATTCGTGTTTTGGGGTTGAAACTAGAATTGCTGATGCCAGAAAGGGGCAGAAAAGGTGAGGATTATGTAGAGTAGTTGTCTGGGAGTTTTCACAGAAACACACTCTGATCTTTGATGGAGATTGCTGTGCAACGAGCAGGCCCCTCTTGTCGTAGCAGGGCGAGTGTTGTGGTCCTTGGGTATACAGCGGAGAACTTGGTTGTCTCTTCGTCGGGAGTCGTGGGTCCCCGTTCATCTGTTAAGAAAGTACATGGATCTGGTGCCTGTGTTGGCCGCAGCAGAGGTCAGAGGAGCGACAGAGGAGAAGCCGCGGTGCAGGGAGGAGGGGTGGAGTCCAGCTTACTTAGGCGAGGGAGAGAGCCGCACGTTCTGTCTGCCGTTCCGTCTGCCAAGGGAGAGGCAGACAGACACAGCAAGGCCAGCCTGAGGCAGTGAGTCCTGCAGGACACTTCCCTGTGCTCTGGCATTTTCCCTGCATTTTCTGAAAAATGTCAGTTTCGATCCTTTAATGGGTTAAGGACCGACAGGTTGAGAAATGCTGCTGTTTGACGTGTTAATATTAACACTGAACATTGTCATAAAATTATTAGTCTTTTCCGAGGTTCCTTAGAACTTCAAAACCCAGCAGATCCAAGTTTCATTACGTGTGCCCCTGTCATATTTCCGCCGTGTGGCCTTGGAAAAGGTGTTTAACTTTCCAGCCTCGGTTTTGTCATCTGCAGAATGGAGGTAGGAGGGGAAATACCACTTCTAGGAATTCTTGAAAAGGATTAAATGAGATGAGGTGTGTGAAGTGCCTAGCATCGTGCCCAACGGGAAAGGCCTCAGTAAGTGGTAAATGTTTTCGTCAGCCATGAATCCATGATCTTCCGTAAGTTTGGGCCTCTAAGGAGTCAGAATGGGCTTCCAAAAAAACATGTTCCCGAGTTATCTTCTTTAGTTCTTTTTTTCTATTTGTTTTGTGTGGCAGTGACCTTTGGGAGTACCCAACTGTTGGCTCTGGTGCTGAGGAAAACAGCACTCGGTCTTCCACCAGTCGTTGGTGGTGGCATTGGCAGGAGCGCCGTTCAGAAACATGGGGGATTTTGGCAGGCTTGGTGGTGTTTGCTGTTGGAGACTGCCTTGGCAGAGTCCTAGGTGAGAGAGGGATGCCTGGGCTTCCCACTGACTCATCCCCTTAGTGTGGAATTCTGGCTAACCCGCATCTGACTTGGGGGGTGGGCAGGAAGAGCCCAGGGGGCTTCGTCGTAGAGCAGTTTACCCCTTGGAAATTGTCTTACTGTGAGGGATCATTCTGCACCATGTGGGTTTCCTCCTTTTCAATCTGAACAACTTTGGCTGCTGGTTGAAATCATTAAACAGAAAATGTTCTGGTATTTCTGGCACAATTAAAATTTTTACTCTTCTTAATTTAATAGAATCTTAGGATTTTATTGCCAGAAGAGCCCTTTGGAGATCAATGCAACTCTGCCACGTGAGAGGCGAGGGTCCTCCCTCAGAGCAGGAGCAGGTGCAGCGTTCTTGTTCACGTCCCTTGTCCCTCAACGTTAGCTGGTGAACTGGTGACATTCTAAGCTTAGTCACTGCAAGAAAACCATTACTGTTACTACTGTGTGCGGATCTTACTGAATTTACCAGCTTATTACCTAGGATTGCAACCCATTTAGAAATCTCAATGGCTTAACCCAGCAGCAATTTATTTGTCGCTCATGTATCGGGTCCAATCAGAGTCAGCTTTTCCTCTGCACAGATGCTCGGGGACTTGGGCTCATAGGGGCCCACTGTCTTGTAGCCATTTCGGAGGGCACAGGCCTTCCAGGTTGCCATGGCAGGGAAGAGAATCAGCACTCATTCTTTGCTCCTGCCCCGAAGTGACAGAATCATTTGGCAAACAGCTCATCTGTCAGACCTGGTCATATGACCCTGAACTGCAAAGGGGCTGGAAGTGTGGGGAACATATGAAATATTTGGTGAGCATTACCAGGAAGAAGTGATATATGGTAATATATGTGTTAAAACTATATTGAAAACAAATGCAGCTTCTTCTATTTGCCACGTTTCATCACTCCCAGTTTCCTAAGCCTCCAGGTTCACAGAGGCTGTCGTGGCAGCAGCTTTTCCTGGTACTCTGGTGGGGACAGGGAAGCACTGCCAACCACAGAGTAGTGGGGTCCATGAGCAGAGGGACAGATAATGCAGCAGAGAAATAGTGGAGGCAGCTGTGACTTCAACTGCTGACTTTGTGTGGTAGGCTTTGCCCCCGAAGATATCAGATCCTGATCCCTGGAACCTGTGCATGTTAGCATACATGGCAAAGGGGGTGGTACAGACGTGGTTAAATTAAGGCTTTTTAGATGGTGGGATTATCCTGATTATCCCACCGGGCTCTAAATGCTGCCACGTGCATCTCCGTAAGAAGCACGCAGAGGGAGATGTGACACAATGACAGAAGAGGAGGAGGCAGTGGGGCCCTGGAGACAGAGATGACAGTGACTGGCTGTCAGCCAGGGAATGCCCACAGCCACCAGAGGCTGAAGGAGTGGATTCTTTCCTAGAGCCTCCGACGGGAGTATTGGCTCAGGGATGCTGACTTTGCACTTTTGGCCTCTAGAAATAGGGGGAAATACTTTTCTGTTGCTCTGTACCACCAAGTTTATTTTTAACAGCAGCCACAGGATAGTGACCTGCTGGGGTTTCCAGGGTCTTGGTGGTCAGTGGCTGTCGCTCTTACAACCAGTGCCCTGAGGGTTTGGTGACAGGCTTGAAGACTGGGAAACTGGGTGGCTGGGGAGCGGGGCTGAGAACGAGAATTTTCTTTCTATCTTCTGTTTTCACCTTTACATTTTTTTTTTAAATAAATTATTTATTTATTTTAGAGAGGGAATGGGAAGGACAAAGGGGGAGAGAAACATCAATGTGTGGTTGCCTCGTGTGCTCCCCCTACTGGGCACCTGGCCTGCAACCCAGGCATGTGCCCTGACTGGGAATCAAACCAGGTGACAAGTTTGCTGGCTGGCGCCAATCCACTGAGCCACACCAGCCAGGGCTGTTTTCACCTTTTGAATTTGAACTGTGTGAATATACTACCTATTCAAATAATAAATAAAATTCATCTTTACAGCCCCGGGAATGCCACAGTAGGGGGAACATGGTTGATTTTGTGTGTTCATTTCCCCGAGTAACCTCCAGTGCCACTTGCGTTCTGTGACGTGCACTTTGAGGAATTCTTTACAAAATATTGCCCCACAGGCCTTACCGTTTCCCCTACTCCAATTTCTTCTCTCTCGATTGTACTTCTGAGGCTTGGCCCTAGGTCAGCGATGGGAAAGAAGTATGTGGAAAAACATGAATGATGGTGTAATAATTATAACTTAATTTGAATCTAAAAATGTAATTTAATTAAAAATTACCTCAGAATTACCTCTTCTTCTGGATCAAGTCTTCCTGACTGGTGTGCTGAGATTTCATTTTCTCAGTCTCGGGACTGTGGGCAAGGGCCAGGGTGGCCAGAGCCCCCAGGCAGGCAGCTTCCGCTTTAAGAATATAACCCTTTGGTGCTGGTGCGTTGTGTAAATATTACCCTCAGTGCTGTGTGTGCAGTGGTGTGGAAAGGTTGGTAAACACTGCTTTAGCTGATGTGTGGCCTTTGAAACATGTATGCCACATAAAAATCGCGATGGAAAGCAAACAGGGTCTTTGGGAAAATTCATTCTAGTGATTGTTTTGCTCCCATGCAAGAGTCCTCAGCCTTGGTTGCACTGTGACCGCCCTGGGGATGGTGCCGCCCCTGGGGCTGGTGAGGGCACAGCGGTCCTGCCACACCCAGAGAGCTGGCTCGGCCTCGTGTCTCCCACGCCAAGCCAATAGGCAGAGGCAGCAGAGTCCCATTTTGAGAAATGATCTTGCATTCACTCTAATTTACCAAGAAATACATCATTGAAAACTTGGGTACGTCTACTGCACAGGAACAGAGTCCTGTGACCAATGTCGTCACTGACATCACAGCTGAGAATCAGTGCCCTCACAGGGTACGTGACATGTCATGTTGCGGTTGGCTGAGTTACAAGTTCATTTCAATTTCACGAAATGAGAAACAGATTTTAAATATTAGTGACAAGCAAAAAAAAAATCAGTAGTTTTACATGCAGAATATAAATATAAATAAGAACGTCCTCATTTTCATTTGAACTGTAATATTTGTTGTTCTGTTGCGTCCTGGTGGGTCTGATGATGTTGGTAATGCTGTCTGTCCTTTATGTTTTCTGGAATAAGTAACTGAATTAATATATTAGTATAGTACTGTCTGAAAACTGTAAGAGCTATTAAAATGCTTAAAAATAAAATGATCGATTCTCCTTTTGTTCTCTTGACAGGATAATTGAAGCCATCTGCATAGGTTGGTTCACTGCAGAGTGCATCGTGAGGTTCATCGTCTCCAAAAACAAGTGTGAGTTTGTCAAGAGACCCCTGAACATCATTGACTTGCTGGCAATCACGCCGTATTACATCTCCGTGTTAATGACAGTATTTACGGGCGAGAACTCCCAACTCCAGAGGGCTGGAGTCACCTTGAGGGTGCTTAGAATGATGCGGATTTTTTGGGTGATTAAGCTTGCCCGTCACTTCATTGGTCTTCAGACACTTGGTTTGACTCTCAAACGATGTTACCGAGAGATGGTTATGTTACTTGTCTTCATTTGTGTTGCCATGGCAATCTTTAGTGCACTTTCTCAGCTTCTTGAACATGGGTTGGACCTGGAAGCCTCCAACAAGGACTTCGCCAGCATCCCTGCTGCCTGCTGGTGGGTGATTATCTCTATGACGACAGTTGGCTATGGAGATATGTACCCTATCACAATGCCTGGAAGAATTCTTGGAGGAGTTTGTGTTGTCAGTGGAATTGTTCTGTTGGCGTTGCCTATCACTTTCATCTACCACAGCTTTGTGCAGTGTTACCATGAGCTCAAGTTCAGATCAGCGAGGTACAGTAGGAGCCTCTCCGCCGAGTTCCTAAATTAGTTGCACTCATCTGGTGTACACTCTGGTAGGAAGAGTTGATGCTCCTTCACGTTTATGTGTTTCCTACTCGGCAAGCACTGCGGTGTGCTGCTGCTGCCATCTCGGTAGGGGAAAAGCTATCCTTCCCAGCTGAAGGGATCAAACAGTTTACTTGTTATGGAGTAAACAGGACTGAGACTGCAAAGGAGAGGTGGCGATCTCTAGAGTTCATTTTAGGACCTTATTTTATTTAGATTGGTCTCCTCCTTACCTTGAACAATTATACTTTTTGTGTTTTCAAGTATATTATTTGAACATTTTAAAATGGAAACCTACTATTTTCCAAATGTTTTTCCATCTTATGAATTCAGAAGAAGCTTGGAAGTTATGGTGTTTTTTGTTGGAGAGTAACATTTTCATTTCTAAATGTTTTATAATCTCTCATATCAATGTCAGAAGTATCTTGGAAACATATGTCACATGCGGGAACTGTTTAACAAATACTTTAAAAATTTGGCTGAATTTAAACTGTATAATGGAGCTAGATACAAGCAAGAATAGTATTTGGAAAACTTTCCCAGCGCATTTCTCAATTCTCAGATTTATTTTTGTTGCTATTATGCACTTAATCACACAGCTTCGTGAAGCTTGAGTATGTCCTCACTTTTTCATTTTGGATTTTTAAAATCTCTTCACTGAAATGACTCTCTTAGAAGAGTGTTTTAGAATGAAGGGAGCTTGTATTACTTAGCATTTTATTGGAGTTATTTGAATTCGTTGCTATCACCAGGTGGTGATTGTCCTTACATTCCAAGGTCCAAGCAAGATTTTCACATAAAAAATGATAATAGAAGTTTGATATTACAGCCCATATTTTCCTTCTTCTGTTCTTTTTTCAACTGAACAACATAGGCTAAAGCCTTACCAGGTGGCAGGGTATCTGTGTATACCAAAGTCCTGCTTAGATGTCATCTCGGGGTTATCGCAAACGCAGAAATGAAATATTTTCTTACTCTTGGTTGCTGGGTAGCTTAGCCATTGTAAGCCTGCTAAGGGCAATGAGTACATAATTATTTGATCTGATCTGCAGCATCGTGAATTATGGCTACACCAAAACTTCTTGCAACAATATTGAAAAAGATGCCACATTAACCTAGGTAGATTATTAGGACTAGATGTAAAACTAATGATTGTTTAGTGCTAAATTTTAGCAAAGTGGATAAGACTTTTGCCTTGTTAACCAGCTGCCATAAAGAAGTCAGTGTCTAAACACAAAAAATTAGAGTCATAGATTAATAAATAACTTAATATTGTGCACTGTAATCCTAGTGGCAGGGGCAGAGAGGGGATGGCACTTTGATATATTTATCAGAGAAGGGGTTACTGGAAGTGTTCATGAAAGGAATATTAGCCATCGTGGAGGTGAGACCTCAACTAGGGCAGGTAGAACACCAGGGAAGAGGTGGCACGGTTAGGATAGGTGAAGGCTAGGGGCTAACACCCGGATCTCTCAAACGCGCGTCCAGCAGCTTGTTCTTCACAAACCTCTGGGTTTTGAGAAGCTACACTTCTTTGCTGTTGCCATTGCTGAGGTGATAATAGCAAAACTTTTCCTTTTCCCCAATTTCCTGAGTTGATGTGATATTTTGGCCATTAAGAATCTCATCCCATCTTTCCTACTACTGCACGGTGGTATGCTACCCATTACATACCCAAAATAAATTATTTATTGTATATTTATTGTATTTTAATATATTTGAAATAAATAGCATGGATTTATTTTTTTCTTACCTATTTGGATTAAGGCTTTGTGATTTATGCAAATAATATAGAGATGACAGCATCCCAATATTATTAATTAAGATACAATAGCCATCCATTTTGCTGACACAGGGAACTCTTCACAGGAATACTATGTCTTTCTTTTTTTACATTTATTTTTTTTAAAGATTTTATTTATTTATTTTTAGAGAGGAGAAGGGAGGGAGAAAGAGAGGTGAAAGAAACCTCAATGTGTGGTTGCCTCTCGAGCGCTCCCTTCTGGGGACCTGGCCCGCAACCCAGGCCTGTGCCCTGACTGGGAATCGAACCAGCGACCCTTTGATTTGCAGTCTGGAACTCAGTCCACTGAGCCACACCAGCCAGGGCAGGAATACTATGTCTTTTCTTTCCTAAATAAGTTATAAATACCTTGAGGACTGAGATGCCCTTTTTTGCACACACCTTGCATATTCCCACAGTGTCTATGACAGATTTGGGCAGAAACTATTCACTGATTTGGGCGGAGAAACTTCTGTGTAAAGAGGCAGGAGAAGCAAATTCCTACACGTGTACCTGTATAGCCACATAGGTGGATACACACACGGAGTGTGAGGCTGCCCTCAAGTAGCAAGTGAGAACTCTCTTGTTGGAGATGCCAGACTTTTCATAAAGGAGCATGTTGGATAAATTCTAAAGACAGTTCAGCTACCTATTAGTTTCTAAGAATGAACAGAAGCATTTTATTATAACTTCCCCTGAATGTTACTGCCTTTAAAAGAATTCTTTGATAGGACTTCTTTCTTAGTTGTGCTTTTAGACATTTTTCATAACTCAGTCTTCATGGCACAGAGGCTTTCCTTTAGGATCTTCATTAGTAGCAAGAAGTCAGATACTATCCTAATCAGAATGCTCACGGAGGAAGGCGGAAGCCTGGAGATGTCTTCTGGTTTTGCCACACCTGAGACTCTGACTTGATTCTCTAAAATGAATTTTTCAGGAGTAAAGATGCAAGTGAGAGAATGCCCCTGACACTATTCAAGGCGTTATTTGTCTTTTGCTTTCGTGACTCTTGTTATTGTGGGTTGTTAGTTGAAACAGCTGCATTTGCTTTGCTCTTGGGTTTTGCAGTTACTTGTAACCACACCTTTGTAGGTTCTTACTTTCTTGAAAATATAGAAATGTATTCAAAGTAATATTTTCTGTTTTTAAGCTTTTGTCCAGATGTCTTGCCTAGGTCTCCTGTGAGAAGGAGCTGGGGGGAAGGAGAGTGGGATCAGGGGGAGAAGATGGGTTTAAGTTGGACGTTAGTGTTGGAAGGATTTTCTTTGTTGACTTGATTTTTCTAGAAGCAGCTTGTTTTTTTTTCTCTTTGCTCTAGAAATGAAAAATAAAAAAAACTGAAAACTCCTAGCTCTGTTTTACTATTAAGCTTATATAACTCCAAACTTAATGCATCGCTTCACAAAATATTTCCAGAGCTCCCTGACCCTGCATAACTGTACCTTCCCTTGTGGCATCCGACATATAATGCAGTCAGCTGTGGTGTAAGTGTTTCACAGGGCCGTAGGAAGTCAGAACTAGAGGGCCCTGCAGACACAGACAGCAGTATGGTGATTATCGCGGGGGGCGTGGGGGGGGCTGGGGGTAAAAGAGGGTAAGGGGGGATAAGTGGTGACAGAAGGAGACTAGACCTGGGGTGGTGAGCACACAGTACAGCATAGAGATGATGTAGTATAGAACTGTACACCTAAAACCTATATAATCATATTAACCAATGTCACCCCAATAAATTCAATTAAAAAAATACTAAGGGGCCCTGGAGACCTTCTGTTGCTCTCTCTTCCTATGCCCATTATCCCACCCAAACGTTAGCATCCAGGGAGCTATGCCCGCAGAGGGCTGTGAGTTAGTCACTGCCACCCGAGGGAGAGTAACTTGTCCTGATCTGCGTGGGACTTTCTTGGCTTGAGCACTGAAACCCTGGGAAGTCCCTTAGCCTAAGGCAGATGGGGGACGGTCGGCGTCCCAGAGTCCGGTCGGGACCCAGAACCTCGTTCTCAGGCTTCTGGTTCCGTGCTTTGTGGACATGCTTCTTGTTTGTTTGGTGCCATCAGGAGGCATGAATGATTTCTTTTAAAAATATTTTCTTTGGGGCCTCTTTTTTTATAGGTCAAATAAAAGCAGATATTGCTTTTAGATACCCTAGATGTCAGGAAGGAGGGCTTGGGACCAGTGTATAGGGAACTCAGGTTTTCTATAGTTTTTAAATTGCAAAACTTCAGTTATGCACCCACTCACGTGTAGTTCATAGTTATCATTGCAGGATTATAGAAGGTGCAGGCTGAGAAATGTCATAGCTGAATAGGAAGTGACATGGGTTGAAGCTTTAATGGAATGTTCTGGAGAAGTGCCATTTTGGTAAGGGAAGCTTGCACACACTTCCCTGTTTGTTCAGCATGCTTTCATATGGTGTTTTGCTTCCTGCCTTTTCAGGCCCATCTGCACTCAGAGGACAGCGTATCATATCAGCTGTGCCCCGAGAGTAAGTTAATGGTTTACTGCTCTGCGCTGTGGAGCCTTCCCAAGGCGGGTGCAGACGGGAGGTCCTGTGATTAACTTTGTTTCCTTTTAGTGTTTCCTTTTAGCTATTCCCCACTCCTGCTTAAGATTTTTCCACTTGTAGTAGACATTCCCAAGAAGCACTTGAAGTTTTGTTGCTTTTAAGATTTTATTTACTTATTAGAGAGAAGGGAAGGGAGAGGAATATCATGGTGTGGTTGCCTCTCATGTGCCCCTTCACTGGGGGGCCTGGCCCGCAACCCAAGCATGTGCCCTGACTGGGAATCGAACCGACAACCCTCTGGTTCGCAGGCCGGTGCTCAATCCACTGAGCCACACCAGCCAGGGCATAAAAAGCACTTGAAGTTTTGATCATCAGTGTAGGTGCAATTGCCAGTTTACTGTTTAGGGGGTTAAATTAGACAGTCTGCATTACTCTATAATTTAAACAAATTGATTTTAAGTAACTTTGGTGAGAAACCTTTGATTTATACTAAAAAGTACTAACGCTATGCCAAGTACAGTGGAAGCATTAACGACATTTAGTGGGTGAAAGCCAGAGGAGTGAGTATTATTTGGGTTTCGCCTACTAGGACTAAGGAATGCTTTGTCATTTATATCTGAAGTGTTGCTCTTGCGTTACTTACGCAACATTGTATTAAAACTAAAACCAAAATTTCCCATAGCTTTGTATTAGGTAGGTTTTTTCCCCCCATAGATTTCAGTTATTTCAGTTGTTTTGATATAATGCTCTGATTCTGCCCACGACACAGTAGAAGACGTCTGTAGGGTGTATTGTTGTTGTGTGTTTTTTGAAAGGAAGTGTAAGTAACGACAGGTATTTTTTCTGTATTAATATGCAAGGATCTGCTTAACTTACACGCTGCTTTTTACTGGATGCTGACAAGCTTGGTCTTGCAGCTTTGATGGAATCCCATGGCCTCGGCAACACAGAGGGCAGGGGAATTGCACTTCCCGAGTGGAGAGCAGTGTCTGAGCTCCAAATCCGGAACACTGAGCTGGAGAGATGTGTGTGTGTGTGTGTGTGTGTGTGTGTGTTTGTCTTCTTTCTTCAGCCACGGCCGTGCTTTCACCGGAAACACTCGGAAGTAAAACGCAACGTTGTGAAACCGCTGTGAGGCTTTGCTTCCAGGTCCATGTGACAGTGGCGTATTTTTTGTTCATAGGACAGAACTGGAAAGTTTAGATTCTTTTACTTTGAGGTAAACTGCCTAATTTTGTAAATGTATCTATTCAGAAAATTTCACCATTAGTAATTTAAGGGAAGTCACCTTTCATTACCTTCCAGTCAACTCAGTTTAAGAAGACCAGGTAGAAATTGAGCATATATATCTGTCTTTTTCTTACCATTTTAAAGTTCATGATTTTTTTTCTGTGCCGCAGTGTAAGGCAGAGACAGGAACACTGGCAAGAAATACTTAGGTGCATCCCACCTTTTGTAGTAAATAGGTTTCCAATCATTTGGGTGGAAAGAAAAAGATTTGAAACATAATATTTTATATACAGGAACTCAATTAGGGAATTCTTTCAACCTGTGAGTCATCCTTCTGTTCTGTTACTATCCTCTGAAGTGTATGTTTTTCTGTTTGATTTTCCAAATGCGTAAGAATGAAGTCTCTAGGGAAGGGCATACCTGCATGAGGATCAGAATCAGATCAGATTATTGAAAATCTGCTGTGTATGATATCAGATTATAACATTTGACTTCATAATGAAGACTTTTGTCGACTATTAATAATAAAAGGCATGGTTTTCTGGTCCCCACAAAAGTTTTCTAAGGGGTGGCTGGGGATGGTAGGTGGATATCTTGTTTTTATTACCTGTGTTAGATCTTTGCCGGTTTTCTCTCCCTCGCATGAGTGACCCACACCCTGTTCTTAGAAAACCACACAAGTGAGGTTAGGCATACCTTCGCCATGCCTAAAGGCTAGTGGCTAGGGAAGGGAGTGGGAAACAGAGGTTTTGTTGATAAGCTTTAGGCTATTTTGCGAGACTAGTTAGGGAAGTTAAAGAAGTGGAACTAAATAAATAAGAGGTGGTCCTAACAGTGAGTTTCTTTTAAAAAAATTGAGATAAAATGCACATGTCATAAAACGTGTCATTCTGAAACAAGCAGTTCTCTGGTTTTTAGTGCATTCAGAGTGGAGCCCCCATCACCACCTCTGACTCCAGAATGTTTCCAGGTACGGGTACTCAGTAGTAGTCACTCACTCCCCACCTTCTCCCCATCACCCTGGTAACCGCTAATCTACTTCCTGTCTCTCTGGATTTGCCTGTAGATTTGCTCGTAAATGGAAACCTGCGGTCTTGTGTCTGGCTTCCTCCACCTAGCATGTTTTCCAGGTCCATCCATACTGTAGCTTGTGTCTGTCCTTCATTCATTTTATTGCTGAATACTACTCTGTGGTATGGATATGCCACACTTTATTTCTCTGGTGTTGGACATTCAGGTTACTTCCGTTTTTTGTATGTTATGAACAATGCTACTGTGAACATTCATGTTCAAGTTTTTGTGTGAACATGTTTTACATCCTCTTGTGTATGTATCTAGGAATGGAATTGCTGGGTTACATGGTCACAATAAGTTTCATTTTTAAGGAAGTGCCATATCATTTTCCAAAGTGGCCGAACCACTTAACATTCCCACTAGTAGTAGGTGAGGGCTTCAGTTTCTCTGTGCCCGCGCCTCCCCCCATGCTCATTTCCCTTTTGGGGGCATAATAGCCATCCTGGTAGGTGTGCAAGTATCTCATTGTGGTTTTGATTTGCATTTTCCTTATGATTAATGATATTGAGCATATTTTTCATGTGCTTATTATTTGCATATCCTTTGGGGAAAAATGTCTGTTGAAATCCTTTTTGCCCATTCAAAAAAATGGATTATTTGTCTTGTCATTGTTGAATTGTAAGAGTGCGTTTTATATTCTGGAGACTAGACCCTTAGCAGATACATGGTTTGCAAGTGTTTTTCTCTCAGTTTGAAGGGTTTTTCACTTTCTTAATGATATTAATTGTAGCACCCAGGTTTTAATTTTTTTTTTATGTAGTCCATTATATATTTTCTCTTGTGCTTTGGTGTTGTATCCAAGAAACTCCAGATTAATTCCTGTGTTTCCTTATGAAACATTTGGAGTATTCGCTCTTACTTTCAGGTGCGTGATATGGTGTGAGTAGGGGTCCAACTCCATTCTTTTGGAGGTGGTAATCCAGTTGTCCCAACACCGTTTGTTGAAAAGATGCTTCTTTTTGACCATTGAACGGAACTGTCAAAAAATCAAATGGCCATACACGTGTGGGTTTATTTCTGGACTCTCCGTTCTTTCCCGTTGATCTGTATGTCTGTCCTCCTGCCAGAACCACACGGAAGACTGGAGCTTTGTCATCAGTTTGGAAATCAGAAAATGTGACTGCCTCTTGGCTCTTCTGGGTCCTTTGCACTTATGTGTGAATTTTAGAACAGGCTGATCCATTTTAGGGAAAAAAACCCTGGGAATTTTTATAGGGACAGCGTTGAATTTTGATAGGAATTGGAAGTCAGTTAGGGGAGCATTACCATGTTAACCATACTGAGCCGTCCAATCCATGGGCACAGTTTGTGCCTTAACTTACTTCAGTGCTCATTAGTTTCTTCCAGTGTTTCCCAGTTTTCAGTGCACAGGCCTTCTTTGGTTTAGTTTATTCTTAAGTATTTTTTTTTAGTTTTTGAGGCTATTGTAAATGGAATTGCTTTTTAATTTTATTTTCAGATGGTTTATGGCTAGTGTACAGAAACACACTGATGTTTGTATGTGGGTCCTGTATCCTCTGGCCTTGTTTAACTTGTTTTTTTTTAGCTCTAAAAGGGTTTTTTTTTGCCAATTTTTACAGTTTTCTATGTACAAGGTCATGTCATCTGCAAAGAGAGATGGTTTTGCTTATTCCTTCCTTTTATTTATTTATCTTGCCTAATTAATTACCCTGGCTAGATAGAACTTCTAGTACAATGTCAAATAGAAGTGGTGAGGGTAGACATCCTGTAATACTACAGAAATAATTGTTTTAAATCCTTTGTGTGCACACAGTAGGAGCATTTACCTAATACACGCCTCTGCTGTGCCGTGCCCTGTGGGGTGCACAGAGAAGACCGTCAGCTGGTCTCGCCCTGGCAGATGCCCTTTGAAAAACCCCTTTTGTTCTGTACAAAACATCCATTCATGGGTTTAGCCTGAGGTTTTTCTGCACGAATACTAAATAAGCCCAGACATTTTAATGTAATCCCTCACCATGAAAATAATCATGCTGAAATTCCTCCAGGAAAGTATGTCAGTAAAATAATTGGAGAAAAATTCAAAGTTATCTGCAAACAACACTTCCCCAAATGGCTTGGAAGATCACCTGCAAGATCGGGTTTTCCAGTCTGACCAACTTTTAATGGGCAGGGCCCCGGTGGCGTTTTTTTTCATGAGTAATATTGTTAATGTAGTACTTGACTAAATACTTAGAGTTCTCCAATTTTGTACGCATGCCCCGGAGGCCTTGGCTAATGGCTACATTTTAAATAAATCGCATGGATGTGCTCGGGGAATGTTGATAATCTTCAAACCTAATGGAGTTATGATGCAAGGTTTGGGGTGTGGTGCATTTGTAATGTTACATTTATACGGCAGGTATTTAGGAAAAGTTTCACAGAGAGGTACAGTTGGTCATAGATAAAAAATAAATGTATTCCGTGGGCTCATAGCAACTATTCTTGGAAATAGCAGGATTCCCAATTACTAGTCATTGAATGCTTGAATAATGGTTACACATTCCTAAAGTTTATAGAGTAATGAAGATTATGGCGACTTTTTCACTAAAAGTAATGCGCTAGTGTTTTATAATTGTTTTATTTTTGCTTACTACATTCATTAAGTGTTCTGAAAATAAATCTGACCCTAGTTGGTTATCCTAAAAAGCAAAATTTGCTGAGAAGAAAATGTATAACTAGCAGTAACTCAAAAATATATCATTGTTCCTGTATTTATAGGTCGTTTGTTAGAGGGAACATGTAGATCACCAGAGGCAATGGGCGTTTATTGTAAAGACACAGCAGCAGCTGCCTGCCTGCCTGAGTCTGTGGATCTGATGTGAGTCTTTCTGCCTCTCAGGGTTGCAGTCACTGTCAGCAGCGAGGCATCTCTGCACCTCCTCCAGTATCTTCTCCCCTTGGTATCCCCTGGTTGATTCTCTTCTTTACCTACTCAGATTCCAGAGTAGCATTAGCTTAGCCTTGCCATCTCCAAGGCTGGGGAACAGTTTTCCGAGCCAGTCCTCCTGGTTTAGGAGAAGAGATCTCTCTGACATGGGGAGATGGTTGCGGGCAGGACAGTTCCCTTTAGAAGGAAATCTTGGAGCTGCCATAGGTTGCCTGCAGAGATATTGCTCAGAACCACATCGCAGGCGCCTAAGTTTGTGGCGGGCACTTTGCCGATTAGACATGATGAGCAGGCAGAAGCAAGTACTCCGTGATTGGCCTTCTCTGGTGAACTCCAAATAGAAAACTGATTTTACCCAGAGCTCACTTTGCTGTTGCGATCAGTCACAGTTACAACAGGAGTGACTCATCGTGTGGGCAGCGGCTGTGGCTGATTTGTGGCTGTCTCCAGGAGTGCGGGTGTTTGAAGTCAGTGGTATGTCTGGTTAATTACTAAGTAAGCAGATTCCTAGATCCCTTGAAATGAAGGAGGACTTGGGTATTTACACTTACTGGTTCTCTTTCCCTACCCCTGCTATTAACTAATATTAGGACATTTCTGTAAAGGAGCAACTCTCCGAGTTTGGTGACCGAAAACTTGAAGGTGCTTCGTGCCTATTCTGTAGGAGTCAGGCGGAAATCCCATAGCCCATGACCGCGTGACACCTGACATCACTCTGGAAGTGGAATTTGGGTGGTGGATCTGTCTGGTGATTCTGTGCAGTTGTTTGAGTGGAAACTTCCATTCATCCGTCTGCAATTTAAATTCCTTTTTATCATGTACAGTCAAGAATGAGGTTCCCAGAATGTTCGCTCTTGAATTTTCCGGATTTTGCATAGCATTTGTCTCTGTCATTCTAATTTATTCCATTGCGTAGTCTAAGTTTTTGAATGCCATTCTGTTTCCCTTATTTTGATTTAATGTGGAAATTTAATGAGCAATTTCTGATTAACTCCTGCTCAGAACAGTATTTTTCAGCATACTGGATTAAATTATTAGGTGAACATAATTGGAATTTTTTTCTCCCCACGTCACTGGAAGTCTGGCAGAGGAAACAAGTGCAGTAATTGCCAAACTTAAAAAAAAAAATCTACCTTGTCATTAGTTTACTTTTGTATTTAGGTATAATGAATACTGTGTTTTAATTTTAAGGAAAACGTTTTTAACATGAGTATAATTAGTAATCAGATTTTTTCACTGAATGTCATTGCATCAAACTACTCAGTAATTAGAAGTACGTACTGACTGTAAGTTTCTGGACTAGCGCAGAAGGTTGGGGGCTATTTTTTCCGCTTTATGTGGTGCCCGTCATTTTTCACTGTTAAGGCCCGAAAGCTGGTGTTGGCTCACACGTGAACGTGAACGTGCACAGTGGCGGCAACTAGGTCCGGATCAGCTTTCCTTTGGTGTGGCCTTGCCGGGACACACCAGAGATAAACAGTTAAAGTATTTCTAACTTGAAAATAAAGAATAGATCTACTTTTGTAAAGGTCATAGAATGTAGATTTTAAAATATATATATATATATCTCAAGTAATGGATTTAATTCCATTTAAATTATTTAGGTAGAGGTAAACATATGTCTGTTTCACACTAAAAAAGTTCCTTACATATTCAACCATCTTTATAGCGTCGTGGGCCGGTTTTACGGTGAAATGTGATAGGAAAAGTTTTTCTTTGATGTATTTTAAAATTTGGTCATTGCCTGTTTGCTTTTGCTCAATACTCTCATCACCTCATTATCTCTCATGAGACTAGTTCCTCTTTCTTGAGTTCAGAATAGCTTGAATTCTGGTGCACATTTTGCCGTTTTCAGGAACCGAGTTGACGTCGCCTTATAGCAAAGGTTAGCCTTATGTGGAGAGCCGTATTGCAAAGATTTTAGAATATTTAATTTCTAGCATTTTTTTTACAAAGACTTCAGCATCTTGGGTATTTCTGGACATACAAGAACTTTGAGAAGAGTTCTCTACTTGGGGGTAAAATATGTTGAGTGCATTGAAAATGTCTTAGCACTTTCTGACATTCATGTGTATGTTAAGTTATACCTCACTGTTCTGCTGAATTTTGTATTGTCCTGTGATAAAGCTCACCAATGGATAAATTGTGTGTGTGTATGATAAAGACACCTGCCTTAAAGTAGAGTGTGTCTGTTTTGCGAACAGTCCGTAGTCAAATTGTCTACCCAGTTACTTGTCCTTTTATGTGCCTGGTGGGTGCGGGCCCGCGGAAGTCCATGGAGGTAAGAAAGAAGATGAGTGTTTTTATTGTTAATAATCTGCACCTGGATTTAAAAGTATTTACGGCGTGTAAAGATTTTATGGAACAAATAACGTGTGTGTTGTGTGGCATTCACTGCTAAAGATAGCCAAAGTGATTGGACAGAAGAAATGTGTATGGCTTTTAACCATGATTTTATTGATGCTGTCCTCAGTGGGAGTAGCAATTCAGTTGAGTGTATGAGCAGTTCTGCTCCACTTGCACTACGTATACATAACTCCTGCTAACTGCCGTCATTAATCACCACTGCATACATCATGGAGGGTCAGAGGTACTGTATCAACCAATAGGGAAGGTAATCAGAACAGTAAAGATTGTACTGTAGTTTGGGATTTAAGGTAGCAATTTTATTGTCTGGTCGCTCTTCTAGGGATGGTGGTTGAAATGGACATAGCTTTTATCTTCTAATAAAAAGGTTCTTAAAATCAACTTATGTGGCCTAAATTCCTTTTCTATTTTAATATGGGATAGGTCAAGTGCACAATCATATAAGCTTTTCTCTCTCAGCTGTGTGACTTACTGTATGTACTCACGTCAGACCTTCAATAGTACCTGTAAATGTATATCAAATATTTAATCAGTTGGTGGCTGAAGTTTTTTAGCATCTTTAGTCCTTAAAGGAAATATTTTATAAAAAATTAACTTTGTTATAATATAAATATGTTGTATATACCTCTGAAAAAAATCTGTCCAGCTTGAACATTTGAATAGTTAATAAATTTTGACTTCGAGAACCACCTACAGCTGATACTAAGTACTCTCTGTTGACTTCATTAATTAATGTAATTCATGCTTTGTGGACTCATTTGCCCTTTGTTCTGCCAAAACCTCACTTTGCAATAAACTAATGGTGGCTGCAGCCCAACAGGCGTCTCCTGGCCGTGACAGTGCCTCTGATGGTCGTGTGGCTTTGAATTGGTCCTTTCATCTTCCCCTGACCTGCTTTCACATTCTCCTTCTCCATTTTAATACTCCTCTTCTCTGTCGTGAGAACATAAATAATCTCCACGAGGTAAGTTTCCAGGCGATGAACATCGGTACCTATAGGCACGTAATACGTGTCGAGTCAAAAAACTCAGAAATTGTTATCTTCTGAGTGCTGCAAAATGTTCTCAGTGACATACGTGCCTGCCTGACCCTTTCGTTCCTACTACTGGAAAGGCCACGTGGCCCTCTGTCCTGCCCTTCGGCTCTCACGGTCCTTCACACCCCTGACATCCCACAGGAAGTGAGTTTAGATTTGACTTTCTTACACTCCCATGGTCTTTGAGTTAGGACGGTGTGTCCTCCTCACTGCCAGAAACACCTGACAGTGAGGCACCATGTCCCCACGGTGGAGGCCAGCAGGGCCTCGGGCAGGGATTTCCTGGGGGCAGAGGCCCTGCCAGTCCTGATGGTCCCAGGGGAGCCTGACAATGGGCTTCATTGTGGAAAGCACCCATCCAGGGGTAGAAGCAAGACTTCTGAGGGTGGAGGGGCAGGGACATCCTTGGACAGTTGTGGATCCAGGGTCCAACACTTCACTGGCGGGGGGGCGTCTCTGCTGACTGAGTGGAAAACAGTCTAGTTTGCCCATGTGCTGAGGTGAGGTTTCCTTTGATTTATTGCTTCAAGAGCTGGGCATAGACTTTTCTAAAAACAGTGGGGACCACAGGACATGTGTGTTAATTGCATTTGCGACAGGAACCCATTTGTCAGGGAACACTTATGTGCTGTTAATCAGAGGGATGATTTCTAAGCCACAGGTGTTGCTTCTCAACAGAGGTTTTTTTGTTTATTTTTTACAACTAGTCAGGTTTTTGTTTTCTTTTAAGGAAAAATAATAGCCAATGTCAGACTGAACATTATATGGTTGGATTGTTTTTCACAAATTGAAAAGAATTATGAACCAGTGTGTATGATTGAAAATTTTGATACCCAAGAAGATAATTAATGTTTTGGTTAAAAAGAAAGGGGGAGGGGAATTTTCAGAGGCCCTCCCTCCCATCTTTTATTGATGTCTCAGGTTGACAAACTGAAAGATCCGCTATTCGGGTTCCATCACCTCCATTCTCGATAAATCTCAGGCAGGTCCTGTGAATGGACCTCTTCGCTGGTAGACGGTGAACACAGTGAGGTTCTGATGAGCGCTTGGCCAGGAACGGGTTTTGGCACTCAGCTACGAGAGCAATGCAACCTTTTCAAGGCCAAGGAATTTGTGTGTGTGTGGGTGGTCCTTCTGTCTGCTGAGAGTGGTGAAGTAAGTGTTTCTACTTTGCTAAGTTCTGAAGAATTTGTGGAGCTTGAGGTGGGTTTCTAGCAGCCAGAGAGGTCTGGGGAGAGAGGAACTTGACTTTACTTAGGCAGTGAGTTCTTTTATTAGAGCTCTGTAGGAGACATTGGACCCATCTTACAAATGAACTGATTTTTTTTAAATGGGTAAAAATAGTAGAATCCACATGCTGGAGAATATGGAAAACAGGAAGAGAAAAAATAAGCTCACACGTCCCTATTGGTGTAACAAGTTGCTGTCTCACCACTCGGCTTTCTTTTCATCCTCTGCCTCATTTCTCTGTGCCAGGCTCTGGACCCACATTTAGAAGACACACTCTTTGTCATTAAAGAGCTTCTGGTGGGGAAAGAGACCAGGAATAAAACATCAAAGAGGTCTGGGGGTAAGGGAAACGTTGGGAAATGGCCGCTTTGGATCCCAGAGGACGGTCACTTCATTTAGCTCAGGAGTCAAGGAAGACTTCCTGGAGCAGTGATTCTTAATTTCAGTTTAGGGAGGCAGACAAGGATTTGTGACACAGAGTTCAGTATGTACCAGAGCAAGAGGACGTGGCTTGTTCTGGCGGTTGCACTTGGTCAGGCAAGTACACAGAGAAGAGGGGGTGGTGCTGTTGGGCGGGCGGAGGCCAGATGAGGAGCAGCCTCCTGTGCCAGCCAACGAGGTGGGCTCTGGGCTACAGGCAGACAGCCGCTGCAGGACCTACGTCAGGGGAATGACCTTCAGGATTTGTCCTTTAGGAGGATCACTCTTTCAGCTAAGTTAAAGGTGGACAGAAACTGGGGACAGTGGGACCATTTAAAAAGCTCTTGTGGTTGTCATCCTGGGCAGAGGAAGTGGTGAGAGAGGATCCAGTAGCAAAGACGAAAGAGAGACACAGGGAAAGAGTGAGCAGCTTTTGATGGGAAAGAGTTAATGGTTCCATGTGAGACATTACGTTTGAGGAGCCTGGGCAGCATCCAAATGGAAACAGCCAGAAGGCTAGTGACTCTGCCATGAGCCCTGGGGAGAGGACAATGTAGAGTTACCCAAGTGGTCAGGATTTGGGAATCCCTGGCACACAGGTGGGAAGAGAAGCTAGTTTGGAATAGAATATGAAAAGTTCCTCTGAAAGAGAATGCTGAGGGAAGAGATGAAGTAAATTGAGCTTGGCTTCAGGGAATTACCAAACAGGGCAGGAGGAGGGGAGGAGGGTGAGGGGCCCAGCAGGGAGGTGGGGACGGTAACTGCCTCCCAACACTCGGGGGAGTGGAAAGACTGAAATGTGTCATTGGGTTCAGCAACCAGGAATCCTAGGGGACTTTGGAGAAAGCCACTCTGGTGGCTTACGTCACCGATGCAGGTTATCTAGGCTTCTTCATAAACATGGTTATAAATGTGGCAGACATACAGAATGGCTGTAAACTTTCCCCTGTTATTGTTGAATCTCCACAGCCATTACTTTTAATATCCCCTTAGGGGTGCACCAGAACTTACTTCCTTAGGATAAGATTGCCAGAAATGGAGTTACTGGACCAAAGAGTCTTACTTTGATGGCTTTTGAAATACACTGTCATGCCAATTCTCCCTGGGCTGTACTGCTTTGCAGTGTCATCAGCAATGAACTGATGGTATCACCACACCTCGTCAGCCTTGGATTTCCCTCATTAAGTTACTTTCCTAATGAAACCGATGAGCACTGGCTTCTCACTGTGTCAGCCTCAATAACACCTTGGTTACCAATAACCATGTCTCATGGTCACTTTTAGTCCCTCACCTGCCAGATCAAAGAACACATATTGGGCCCTGGCTGGTGTAGCTCAACAGATTGAGCACAGGCTTGTGAACCAAAGGGTCACCGGTTCGATTCCCAGTCAGGGCACATGCCTGGGTTGCAGGCCAGGTCCCCAGTAGGGGACATGTGAGAGGCAACAGCACATTGATGTTTCTCTCCCTCTTTCTCCTTCCCTTCTCTCTCTCTAAAAATAAATAAAATCTTTAAAAAATAAAAATAATAAAAAACCCCACATATTGGAGGCTTGGAGATTTTAAAATAAAAACCGAACTTATACCATGCTGACCGTCGCTGTGGGCCTGGCCGCTCTTGCAGTGTGGTCTGCCTAAGTGCTTAATGTTGGGCTGGTTTCTGAACTAAGAAAATTAGTCGATGTTTTCTAAGGTTCTTTCCAATTCTAAGATTCTGGGCCATTCAGCTCTGCTCTCCCTTTGCCTCTTCCAGTGCCTAAGAGTGTGAGGCCTACGCTGGCCCCAGATGAACACCAGGAAATTAACTAGCTTTGGGTGTGACCAGAAAACATTCTTCCTTGGAGTGTGGAGATATTACCAATAGAAGAATAAAGACTTGCAGTCTTATGTTCATTAAAAAAAACTATAGGTAATCAGAAAGAAGAAAATAAAAACCTGTATTGCTGTTACTATACTTGTACCCTGCTCCCCAGCTAACCCCCAGTTACCCTTCAGGTCTCTGTGAATGTCCCTTTCCCAGAGGGCCTTGCTGACCTCTGCAGTAGCTTAGGTCCATTAGATGTGCTGTCATCCCACTGGGGCTCCTTTGTTGTAATCACTTCTGAACTATATCCACCTCGTTAGAGCAGTGACCTTATATGGATCATTAATTCCCGTACCACTAATGCATGGTGCCGAGGCCAGCACATGTTTGGTGCTCGGTATTTGTTGAGTGCAGAAACTCAGATGATCCCTTTTAAAAAATACTGTGGCTTTTTTTTTTTTTTCAGAATCTTTATGAGTTTATTTGAGCCAAGACTGATGACATGTACCAGGGAGCAAGATCGTAAATGCTCCCTGTGGCACGCTTTCTTTGATTGTCTTTTCTGTTTATATTACCTATATACCAAGATGATTCTTCCTTCCAAAAGTGAGATCAGTTTATACTACTGTGTTGTTGTTTGTTTTTCACTCCCATTGAGTCATTTTTTAAAAAAGATTTTATTTATTTAGAGAGAGAGGAAGGGAGGGAGAGAAACATTGATGTGTGAGAGGAGCCTCGATCGCTTGCCTCCTGCACCCTCCCCAACGGGGGACCTGGCCCACAACCCAGGCATGTGCCCTGACCGGGAACCAAACTGGTAACTGTTGCTTTGTGAGCTGATGCCCAACCAACCGAGCCACATCAGCGAGGGCCCTTTGAGTCATTTTTGCATGGTAGCCTGTAGTTTTGTGATGGCATGCTGTCATTCAGAAAATGGTCCCCTTTGTTTCTAACAATACATTTGCATAATGGCTGGTCTGGGTTAAAGATACAAGCTGGGACTTAGAGGATTTAAATAATTGGTCATTCAGTTAAAAAAAAAGTCAGATTTTCTGAACTGATCAGAGTCGGAAAGGTCAAGACTGATTTGCCACCGTGGATGGTGACCCCATGGGAACCCAAATCAAATGATCAAGGAGGAGGAAGGACAGTGAGGACCAGCCTTCCCAGTGCCCTTTCACACTCAGGATAGTTCTTGGTCTTTGCGGTGATCCTGGGAGGTGGGCGTGGTTAACCCCATTACAGATGCAGAAACTGCCTCAGGGTAGTTAGATAATTCATCCAAACACACACTAGCTCTGTGAGGCTCCAAACTAGATCTTCTAACATTGAATCTTCATTTCATACACACCACCCCAGAGTCGTGTGGGAATCCGTGTTTGATGACCTGCAGCCCGGCCCTTGTGAGTCCTGCTGGCCTGCACACCTGTTCTGGGATGTCGCCCCGCAGCTCATGACTCGTCCGCTCAGCGCTGCTGTCGATTCACTGGGAGCACTTACTGGTGGCGCTGCAGCTTTGCCCAACAAGCCCAGAACATGAAATAAGGGGTGATCCTTTTAACCAAGGGGCTGCAAGTTCAAGTTGTGTCCAGTGAAAGAGGAAGGTAGCTGAATGCTAAGGCCAGGCTTTTCAACTCCCATTTAGCAAACCTTTGATCCAGAGTTTCCATTTCCTGGAGTCTAACCTTTTCCAAGGATATTAAGAAGCACCATTTGAACTTTATTCTAATCACTTGGGAACTTCCTCTGGGCCTGCCAGAAGCAATGTTATGTAGTTTGCACAGCTAAAATCACAGTCACATTTTCAGTTAAAAATCAAGGGCAGTTACCCAAGGGTAGCATTTTACTACAAATGATGAAGTTGAAACTGAGTGTATTCTTAATCACATTTAGACTCAGGGAATGTGGCACTGTAATAAGCTTACACTTTACTCCAAAAGGACTGTTTTACTAATAATCGTTAATCATTATGAGCCATAAAATCTTATGCAGAAGAATAGGAGGATTGAAGGAGAAAAAAAGGGATATTCTTATGTGCAAGAGTCTGCATTTAGTCGCATACAGCTTTCTGCAGTGTGATTCTAATTTTCAATAAACGGTCTTCATTTTTGGAGATTCCATGGCTGGCCGATTAGGGTAGCCACCATAAGCTTTTACTAGTCATTTTTGAAAATACATTTGCAGCTATCTATTATATCTGGTGTTCATCCTCCTTATCGGAAGGGAGTATTTATTTCTAAAACTGTTTATTCGTTTAAAAATGATATAGGAGTTATAACAGATTTAAATAATATAGGAATATATAAAATGAAGGGTAAACATTTTCTCAATTTCAAATTCAACCCCATAGGCACCTGCTGGCAGTGGTTTGCTGTGTATCCTAAAGAACCTTATCTATAACGGCGCGCATTTAGCTACTATTTGATCAAGAAAACACAGCGACAATAGCCAGAACGGTGATGGGAACAACTCAAATGTCTATCAGTAGATGGCTGGGTAAACAAAGTGTAGTACGTACACAGTGGAATATTAGCCTTAAAAAGGCTGCTACGTGCTATGTGCTGCGTGCTGATATGTGCTACGGCATATGAACCTTGAAAACATACTAAGTGAAGTAAGTCTAACACAGAAGGACAAATAGTATCTGATTTCGCTTACATAAGGTGCCTAGAATTGCCAAAGCTGTAGAGACAGAGAGTAGAATAATGGTTACCAGGGGCTGGGAGGGGGGAGAGAAAAAATGGGTAATTATTGTTTAATGGGCGTAGAGTTTCTGCTTGGAATGATGAGAAAGTTCTGGAAATGGATAGTGATCGTGGTTGCCCACCACTTTGAATTCACTTAAAGCCAGTGAATTGTATGCTTAAAAAGATTAAAGTGGCAAATTTTATATATATTTTACCATGATACAAAGGAAAGAACAATTAATATGTAACTTTTGCATCTACTCTGAACACTTAGAAATGATATAAAAATATGATAAAAATTTTTAAATGTAGTTATCCTTGAACTAAGTTATGCAGTGATAACCAACAACCCCACATCTTAACTTCTTTCAACCACTGAAGTTTATTTCTTGCTCACATTACATGTCTTTCACTGGTTGGCTCTGATTCTATGCCATGCTCTCTTCATTTTGGGGTCCAGGATGGAGGAGCTGCTTTTATCTGGGATATTGCTATTCTTGTCAAAGGAAAACACTGGGGAAAACATGCAGACTTTTAAAGTTTCTACTTGAAAATGTCACACTTCATTTATATTGGCATTTTATTGACAAAACTACATACATGACCCCATGGACATTATTGGGGTGAGAAAACGTAATCCTCCATTGGGGAGAGGAAGTAAACATTTGGGAGCAATATTACATTACTGTAGGGCTGTGACCAGGAATGTGATGCTTGTCTGGGCCACGGGAGGCAGGGAAAAGGCTTCTGCACACGTGAGGCCTCACTGAGCTGGTGCGGAGCCTGGAGTCACACTGCCTGAATGGGGCCAGAGCCCTGAGTCAGCCCAGATCCCTGCATCTGCGTAGGCTAAATCATAGCACCAAGTAAACCACGGGACAGGAAGGGGCACACGCAGGACGAAACTACTAAGACAAGCTCTCAGAGATAAAGTTACAAAGCCCTATGGAAGAGAATCAGCAAATCTAAAAACATGGGAGAGTTTCTATTAGGAAATAGAAATCAAAGGCCAATCCAAAAGACCTTTCAATAAAAAGTACACTTAAAAGATGTAATAAAGGGACTAGTATCCGTGAAGTAAGATGAGAGGCTATGACATGAGACAGCTATATGTGGAAAAGATAGTCATTGGAATGAAAAACCAGTCTGGACACATTTAAAGAGAGGATTAGTAAATTGGAAGACAGAACTGAGGAAACGTCTTAGAGTACAGAACAGAAGGCAGTGGCTGATGACAGGGACAATAGATTGAGATGCTTCAGTTTATATGAACTAGGAGTTTCAGGTGGAGGGACTATGAAGAGTGAAGAAGAGGCAATATTTGAAAGCAGAACAGGTAAGAATTTTCTAAGGTTCAAGGACACAAGTTGTCAGATTGAAAATGCTTATTGCGTCCCTAGGCAGATGACAAAAAATATAAAAAAGAGCAAAAGAAGAAAAAGAAAAGAAATTACACTTAGAACATTGCAGTTAAATTACAAATTACTAGGAATAAAGAGAATCATCCTAAAAGCTACCAGAGAGAAGACAGATTATCTAGAATGATAATCGGAACAAAAGTATGCTTCTTGTTAGTACAAGTAGTTGCCAAAAAAATGAAATAACACCTTCAAAGTACTGAGGGAAAACAATTTAACAGAATTTCATACCCAGCTAACCTATCAATAACGTGTAAAATAGAGATATTTCAAGACACAAAAAGACTAAGAGAACTTACAACCGAGACTGAAAATTTATATACCCTCACTAGGACAGCTAAAAACTGCTTCAGCAGGAATAAAAATGAATCTGAAGGAAAGAGCATGATCTCACAAAGAAAAAAAAGGAAATTGACAAACCGTGTCGACAAACCTCAAATATAATCATTACTACTTTGCAACAGCTTTTTTTGCAGGTGTATGTATGTGTGTGTTTAAAATCAAGTTGGTTGCCTTGACTGGCATGGCTCAGTGGGTAGGGTGTCGTCCCATAGACCAACAGGTTGCCTGTTCAATTCCCAGTTGGGGCACATGCCTAGGCTGTGGGCCAAGTGCCTGATTGGGAGCATGTGGGAGGCAACTGATGGATGTTTCTCTCACATATCAATGTTTCTTTTGCTCTCTTTCTCCCTCCCTTCCCCCCTCTTTAAAAATAAATAAATAAAATCTCTAAAAAATAAAATAAAGCTGGTAATACTTCACTAGAAGAATAAAAATAGAATATATAACTTCTTAATCACTAGAATAAGAAAATAGTATAATTTTTATCAGTTCAGTAGAAGGCAAGAGAAAGAAAACGTCTAGTCCCAAAACACTAATTTGAAAGAACATAAGCACCCCGATGTTCATTGCAGCATTATTTACCATTGCCAAGATATGGAAGCAGCCCCAGTGGCCATCAGTAGATGAGTGGATAAAACAACTATGGGACATTTACACAGTGGAATACTACTTGCCCGTAAAAAAAGAAGAAAGTTTTACTTTTGCTAGAGTATGGATGGATCTGGAGAACATTATGCTAACTGCAATTAGCCAGTCAAAGAAAGACAAATACCATATGAATTCACTCATATGTGGAATCTAATGAACAAACTGTACTAGTAAGCAAGATGGGGACAGACTCATAGAGAGCAGAATGACAGCCATGGAGTGGGGAGGGGAGGGGGTAAAGGGATTGGGCACGAAGGAAAAAGGACTCGTGGACACAGACAACAGTGTGGTGATTGTGGCAGAAAAAGGGGATATAAGAGACTAAATGGTAATGGGAAAAAATACCATAACAATCACTTTAAAAAGAAAAGAAAAAGTATAAGAAATAGGAAAAGCAAGATGGCAACAACTATACATCCAAATAAATTAGTAATCACAATATCAGATGGTTATATTCTCTTTAAGAGCAGAGACTCTTACTGGATTAAAAAAATCCAGTTTATAAGAAATACTCCTTTAAAACATGACAGGGAAAGGTTCAAAAGAAAGGAATGCAGAAAGAATCCAGATGCCACCAGTGGGGAGAAAACTAGGTAGCTGAGGTCTGGATGGAAGACATCACTGTATACTCTTAAATTTTCAACCGCATAAATGTTTTTGCTTCCTTTAAAAAAAAGGCAAAACAACTTCAATTACTAGCCTAAAGAAACTCAGCATAACGATATAGTATTATATTGCCCTGGCCGGTGTGGCTAAGCTGGCTGAAGCCTTGTCCTGTAAACCACAAGGCCACAGGTTTGATTCCCGGTTGGAGCACATGTGTAGGTTGCAGCTTTGGTCCCCTGTCAAGGGGCGTTCAGGAGGCAACCGACTGATGTTTCTCTCTTGCTCTCTCTCCATCTCCCTTCCTCTCTTAAATAAGTATATAATATAATATTATATGTAACAATATGATAATGATAGACCCAATATCACTTAAGGAGAAAGGAATTAATATGCACAAAGGTTACTTTATACTACTGAAAGAAACAATATACCAAGAAATAATAACAACTATGTACTTTATACCCCACAGAAGAGCATTTAAAATAGATAAAGCAAAGCCAGTTGAATTTGACAGTCCTCATGGGAGATGTTAACACAGCTGTCTGAAGAACTGATAGGTCTTTGTGTTTACAAACAGAAGCCGTCATGACAGAGGAGACCCTGTTACTCAATAGTCACACAAAAGATAAAATACTGAATGAGTCAGGGTTCCGTTCAGGAAACCAAAGTCACTGCCGAGTATTTTAAGCACAAAGGAATACAAGGAATTAGGTGCTTCCCAAATCATTGCCAGTTAAGGATTCACTTTTAATTTTTAAACATTGCTTGTACCAGCTTCTGGCAGATAGTATATGTTGCATGAGCATTACATGAAATTTTTAAAGATGTATACAGTTGAGGACTGTCATGAGGTTAATAATTTCCAAGTTAAGTCATCAGAGCCATAATTCAGAGGTCAGGAAGCCGTCGCTGCTGCTGCCACCACAGTCCCCTCATGCCCACATAGGTGGTGACCAGATACTGAACTGTGGAGTCCAGGGGCTGTGAACACTGTGTCAGGCCGACCTCACCTGCCAGCCACGCTGGCGGCCACAGCAGGCTCTCCACCTGTTTCCACCTTCCTGCTTTTGCATGCATGCGTGTGATTCAGTCAAAGCCAAGTCACACCCAGAACTCTGGCTGTCACAGTCTGGCGAGCGTTGTTTTATTTTACTTTTTGCCTTTCAGCCTCTGTAGTTCAGAGGGGGACAGCGAAGTAGACGAGAGTGAATGTCAAGTGCCAATTGACCCATATCAAGCACAAAACACAAATATCTAAGTGCCAGCTTATTAAGAAATATATAATATCTTTATGGAGACAACTTTAAAATATTGCTGAGGAACGTCGTACGAGACCTGAACAAATGAAAAATGTTCCATGTTCTTAGATCAGAAGACTCAGCATCATAAGGAGGTCAAGTCTCTTAAGATAAGTTATAAAAGTAATGCAGAAGCAATAAAAACCCTAACTCTTATTCAGGACCAGAAGTGCTGATGCTAGGCTTCACACAGAACAAATGAACAAATAAGAACAGTATGGAAAACCAAAAAGTAGATCAGTGAGTGGAAACTAGCCCTCCAGACTTTAAGACACACAAACTCTCGAAAATCAAAACAATGGAGGATCGATGGATGACTAGACACGAAGCAACGAAATAGAATAAAAACATAAAAAAGATGGAAATACATAAGAAAATATCTATGTGTGGTAAAAGGACTGTCACAAATCAGTGGGGGGAAAAGATCATTCAATAAAATTGTATTAAGACCAATCAGGGAGCCATCCGGAAAAAAATAGCTGAATCCCTACCGCAAAGCACACAGCACAAAAGCTTCAAAGTGGTTAAAGATTAAAGATAAATGTACAACAGAAATGCATAAAAGTACGAGAAGGAAATACACAAAAATTCCTCCGTAACTGTGGAGTGAAGAAGGCCTTTCAGAACTTGAATGCAAGGTTCTGCACAGCACGCAGAGAGAGAGAGAGGCCACCATAAGCAAATCGAATCCAAAGACAAATGAGAAACTAAGATAAAATGCGGAATGACAACAAACCCCTATAAATCACACTAGCAAAACATCAAACACTGAGGTATGCGGATAAAGCAGAGCATTTATTCGGAAACAGGAAAGATTGAAAATGTCATTTAGTGTTCACCTTAAGGCTAGAGAATGAAAAGGCAGAATGCAGAATGGACAAAAAGGTAAAGATAAAAGCCCACATTGAAATAGAACACACAAAAGAAAGGATCAGTAAAACCAAAAGCAGGGTAATTGAAAAGATAAAATAGGCACACATCTAGCAAACCAATTGAAAGAGGAGAGGAGTCGGAGATAAACAGCATTAGGCGAACGGAGTGCACACAAATGCACGGGCAGTAGAGATTTTTAAAAATCACGACGCGTCTTTGATAAAGGTGATTAGCACTGGGCAGTTCTTTTTGCCTTCCTGGAGTGCATCTTCCTGACTGCGGAGGCCGGAGAGCTGAAAACTGCGTTTCAGCCAGGTTTCTAGGCGACAGTTAGGTTTTGCCATAGCAGCACTCGGGCGAGATTTGGTCGGAGAAGGAAAGCAGAGGCCGTAATCTGGGAGTCTTATTTCATTTCATTTAATTTTTAATTTTTTTCAATTACTCAGCATTCAATATTACTTTGTGTTGGTTTCAGGTGTGCAGCATTGTGGTTAGACAGTCACATACTTTACAAAGTGTTCCCTCTGATGTTTCCAGTGCCCACCTGGCACCACACACAGTTATTACTTGTTATTGACTGTATTCCCTGTGCTGCTCTTTACATCCCCAAGAACTACCGATTTGTACTTCTCAATCCCTTTACCTTTTTCACCCAGGTTGACTCTATGTATTTATTTATTTTTGCTGCCAGCCAAGGTTGTGGAGACTCCTAGCACAGGACCCCGCTTTGAGAGTGTCAGAGTTCACTGTAGCCCTGGCAGAAGCTGGAGTCAGATGTCTCGAGCTAGTCACAGCTTAAGGGTTGGGAGTCAGTTTTAGTCTTGGCTGCTTTTTTTTTTTTTTAATTTATTTTTAGATGAGAAGGGAGGGGGAAAGAGAGGGAGAGAAACATCAATGTGTGGTTGCCTCTCGTGTGGCCCTCACTGGGGACCTGACCCGCAACCCAGGCATGTGCCCTGACTGGGAATCGAACCAGCGACTCTTTGTTCCACAGGCCGGCACTCAATCCACTGAGCTACAGTAGCTAGGGATAGTCTTGGCTTCTTGACCCTGGGCTGCTGCCAGCGTTGTGTGCTCTTGAATTCCATTTTCCCTGTGGCAGCATCTGGCCCCCACCTTCCTGATGACAGCACAGTTGGCAATTCCCCTGGTGGGTCAGTTCTAGGTTGTTCTGGGAGACATTTCTGAGGGCCCCACCCAGACCTTACTCCTCCAGAGTGCTCTTAATTTTGTAAGCACCTAGTTCCCTGTATTAAATTAGTGGTTCTGAGTCCTTGCATGGAGCACGACAGATGAAAAGAGAACTATCAATAATTCTATGCCAAGAAATTTGAAAACTAGTCAATGAATAATTTCCTAAAAAATGTAAATTACTAAACCTAGAAACAATGGAAACCTGAAGATGATAATAATAAACTGAGTAGGAAATCAAAACTACCGGCTCCCCTCTCAACTCATACCAAGGCTGCTAGGTCTAAGCAGTTTTACGGGCCAGATTTCCCAGAAAAAAGATAATCCTTGTGTCATGCAAATTGTTGTAGAGAGAAGAAAATAGGGAGAGTTGCTTCAGCGCATTTTGTGAAGAGACTACAGTCTGGCTAAGGAAAGGACAAGAAACAAAAGTTAATATCCAATCTCAAGACATAGATGCAGAAATTCTAATTAAACTGTTAGCACATGAGACCTAGTCATGTATTTAAAAACTCATCATGGCCATGCAAGGTTTATTTCAGGGTAACATTAGGAAATATATTAAGTAAATTAATAAAAATATATTAAATTTAGTTAACAGATTTCTTTGGTGCCCAGTTTAAACACAGTGGTTACCGAAGACATTGCATTTTCTACTTAAAACGCAGTGCTTATAAATGGCACTTCATTTTTCTGTGCACAGATTCCTTAGTCAAGTAGCAGGAATGCCCAGTTATTCTAGAACAGCTCAGCTTTAAAACTGCCATTGAATGTGCTGCAAATTTGGGTTCTTCCGTGTTTTCTTGTGTGGAGCCATGAGAAATCTCTGGCCAGGTCGGCTTAGTCAACCTCTTCGATGGTAGGTCAGCGGAGGCACCACCATCCTGGGGCTCCACCCACGGGGAAGCCTCGTGGCATTCCTCCTGGCAGGGCTCCCGCTTGCACTCCTTAAGGCTTGGTGTTGACGGGGCTGCGGCTCTTTCTGCAGATGTTCAAATTCTTCCTTCTCTGCAGTCTGGTTTTTATCAAGCAAGTTGATAATTTCATTACACTTGTCAAGAATCTTCTGTTTGGCTTCACAGTTGATCTTGCCTTGAAGTGTTTCATCTTCAACAGTTCCTTTCATGTTGAATATATAGGATTAAATGAGTTCTTGGAAGACACATTGTCCCGCTGCTTCTCATCTTCAGCTTTGTACTTTTCAACTTCTTGAACCACACGCGCAATGTCTTCCGTATGGAGAAACCATATGATTTAAATAGATTCAGAAAAGGCAGTTAGCAAATTTTAACACCCATTCGTGATAACATTTCTTGGCAAACTAGGAATCAAAGGGGCCTTCTTAACTTGATAAAAAGCTATGTACCAAAAGCTGACAGCAAACGTCATTCCCAGTGGTTAAATTTTAGAAGCGTTTCCACTGAAGTTGGGACAAGGACACCTGTGGTCATTACTAGAATGTAGATGGCACTGTGCTAGTGGTCCTCATCACACAGTATTACCAGAAAACCCCCAAACCAGGAAAATAGTAGAACTAATATGGCTATTTGCAAGGTGGCTGCATTTAAGCTCAACATAAAAGAAGCAATAACATTTCTTTGCATGAGAAACAACCAATTAGAATGTATATAAAAAAAAGAGAGATACCATTACCATTAGCAAGATAAATAAGATACTTAGACATGAATTGCAAACTCCTATTAAAAAACTATATAAAGGCATTTAAAGGACGTATAATTATAACCAAATAAATCATGTTTATGAGAAGGAAGACTCAAGTAATCTCAAAATAGCTATTGTGCCTACATCGATCTAAACATTCAATGTGACCCTAACAAAAGTTTCCAATAGATTTTTTGTGGCCCTTTGACAGATATTTTTTAAATTCACATAGAGGATTAATGGTTATGACAATCCAAACTCGATTATGATAAAAAAGAATAAATACCAGAAGTCAAGACAATATATGTCTAGCATAATTTAAATGGTGGATGTGGATGCAAGAATAAGCAAACAGATGAGTGGAACAGAACAGAGAGCCCATAAAAAAAGAGCTCAAGTAACATGGGAACTCAATATGTGATAGGTGTGGTCTCACTAATCAGTGGCAAAGCGTGGGTGTTTAATAAATGGTAGTAGGAAAATTGGTTTTCTGTAAAAAGCTTAAAAAATCCCTATTCTGCCTGGCTGGTGTGGCTCAGTGGATTGAGTGCCGGCCTGCGAACCAAAGGGTCACTAGTTTGGTTCCCAGTCAGGGCACATGCCTGTGTTGCAGGCCGGGTCCCCAGTAGGGGGCGCATGAGAGGCAACCACACATTGATGTTTCTCTCCCTCCCTTCCCCTCTCTAAAAATAAATAAATAAATAAATAAAATATTTAAAAAAATTCCTATTCCATACCCTACGTGCAAAGTAAATTCCAGGAACTTCTGGCCAAGATGGAGGCATAGGTAGATACACTGTGCCTCCTCACACAACCAAAAGAACAATAACAAATTGAAAAACAAAAAAAACAACCAGAACTGACAGAAAATCGAACTGTATGGAAGTCCAACAACCAAGGAGTTAAAGAAAAAATATTCATCCAGACCGGTAGAAGGGGCAGAGAAAGGCAGCCAGTTGGAGAGGACTCACAACAAGGCAGTGGCTGGAGGACCTGGTGAGGCGGCGGATTACAGACTGGGTGGTCCCACATTCCTGTGCGGATAAACTGGGAGGGACAGCTGGGTTGTGAGACAGACCTCGACACCCAGGGTCCCAGCAGGGAAGTAAAGCCTCAAACCTCTGACTGAAAATACCTGTGGGGGTTGAGGTGGAGAAACTCCCCGCCTCACAGGAGAGCTCATTGGAGAGACCCATAGGGTCTTAGGACGTACACAAGCCCACCCACCCAGGATCAGCACCACAAGGGCCCACTTTGCTTGTGGGTAGTGGGGGAAGTGACTGAAAACCGGCAGGGAGTGGAGCAAGGGGCAGTGTTCCCTCTCGGACCCCACCCCCACAGACAGCATCACAACGCAGCAACGTGGTTGTCCCACCCTGGTGAACACCTAAGGCTCCACCCCTTACTATGTTACTGGTGCACTGAGATAAAAAAAAAAAAATGGCCCAAATGAAAGAACAGATCAAAGCTCCAGAAAAAATACAACTAAGCGACAAAGAGGTAGCCAACCTATCAGATGCACAGTTCAAAACACTGGTAATCAGGATGCTCACAGAAATGGTTGAATATAGTTGCAAATTAGATGAACAAATGAAGGCTATGCTAAGTGAAATAAAGGAAAATGTACAGGGAACCAACAGTGATGAGAAGGAAACCAAGACTCAAAAGAGCAGTGTGGACCAGAAGGAAGAAATAAACATTCAACCAGAACACAATAAAGAAACAAGAATTCAAAAAAACGAGGAGAGGCTTAGGAACCTCCTCTTTAAATGTTCCAACATCCGAGTCATAGGGATATCAGAAGGAGAAGAGGAAGAGCAAGAAATTGAAAACTTATTTGAACAAATAATGAAGGAGAACTTCCCCAATCTGGCAAAGGAAATAGACTTCCAGGGAGTCCAGGAAGCTCAGAGAGTCCCAAAGAAGTTGGACCCAAGGAGGAACACACCAAGGCACATCATAATTACATTACCCAAGATGAAAGATAAGGAGAGAATCTTAAAAGCAGCAAGAGAAA